>JAMQMW010000851.1:23288-84956 GCA_024115155.1 Thelonectria blattea
GCTTAGATGCGAAGAGGAAGGCATAATCAACAATGTCCAACGCAGTCCGTCGCGGCCGCTTTATTCCCTTGGGAAATTTCCCACGACGGTGACTCGTCATGCCCCCCGTAGTCTAGAGGGCTGGGGCTCTCCCAGAACGAGGTGGACGTCCGACGCAGCCGTCTTTTCGCAGAGTATATAGTCCATTCGGGTTGCTCGTCCTTCCGTTTCGTTTCGTCACTTCACCTTTCAAGCCAAAAACCCAGAGGTGTCGAGAATTGACAAAAAAACACCGGGACCCCTTGCCAGTCCAGTTACCCCCCTCCTGTCTCTCATTGATTGCCTTGCTTTCGCAAAAACGTCAAAACGCAATGCGTGCCGGATTCCTTGCCGTCGTGGCAGCCGCCTCCTCTGGCGTGCTCGCCCTTCCCCAGGCCGTGACGACGACCACTGAGTCGTCCAGTCCAGAAGTCACCAACATTGACGAGATCTACAGCCTGGCCCAGTCCGCCTACGACCAGGCCCAAGATCTCGCCTCCGACTCTGAGTCGACGAAGCGCGGGAGCACTTGCTCGTGGAGCAACATCCGCATCCGTCGGGAGTGGTAAGTCCCCTCCTTCCCCCCCTGTGCCGTTGCATTGCATAGTAGCGCCAATGCTGACGGCTGTGCCTCGCAGGAACACCCTCTCCAAGAAGGACAAGAAGGCCTACGTCGACGCCGTCAAGTGTCTCCAGAGCAAGCCCGCAAAGACGCCGTCGTCTGCGGCTGCCGGGGCCAAGACGCGCTTCGATGACTTCGTGGCTACCCATCTCAACCAGACCTTGACCATTCACTACACGGGCAACTTCCTCGTGTGGCACAGGTACTTTACCTGGCTGTACGAGGAGGCCCTCCGCACCGAGTGTGGCTACACCGGCACCCAGCCTGTAAGTGACGCGGCCAAAGCATATCGCCTCTGCAATGTAACCCTTCTGACACCTTCTATAGTACTGGGACTGGGCCCTCACCGCCGTCACCGGCCTCAACAGGTCGTCCATCTTCGACGGCAGCGACTACTCCCTCGGCTCCGACGGCGAGTACATTGCCGGCCAAGAAGACATCGTCCTGGGAGCCTCGACGGGTCTTCCCCCAATCTACCTCCCCGCCGGCTCGGGCGGCGGCTGCGTTAAGACGGGCCCCTTCTCCGACATGACGGTCAACCTCGGCCCCGTAGCCCTCGATCTCCCCGGCGGTCTCACCTCGACCAGCAGCGACCCCCTGGGATGGAACCCGCGCTGCCTCAAGCGCGACCTGACAAACGCCGTCAACACGCGCTACGCAAACGCCACGTCCATCCTCAACAACATCCTCAAGCCCCAGAACGTCTACGACTTCCAGATGATGATGCAGGGCGTGCCCGGCGGCGGCGACCTGGGCGTCCACGGCGGAGGACACTACTCCTTCGGCGGTGACCCCGGTCGTGATGTTTATGTTTCGCCTGGTGAGCCCGCATTTTACTTGCACCATTCCATGATCGATCGTACTTGGTGGATCTGGCAGATGCTCAACCCCAAGGAGCGTCTCTTGGGTGCGACGGCGCTGATCGGCACGAATACTTTCCTTAACACGCCTGCCAGCGCGAACACTACTTTTGACGATTACGTCGAGTATGGTTGGGCGGGTGAGAAGCGCCAGATCAAGGATCTCATGAACACCTTGTCTGGTCCTTTCTGCTACGTTTACTTGTAGGTATCGGATTCGAAAACATTGTACATAGTCTAAGCTTCTTGGGCCTGCGAGCCGCTCTATTTCACGACATGTAATCTTGAGTCGATATAATACACTCTTTAACTCTGCCCTCAGTGCCTCTCACAAGTGTTCACCATCCGCTTCATGTTCTGCTCTAGCAATGGTCCAACCTCGTACCACCTCCACGCTTCTCTCTTACTTCTCTCGTGCTTCCCTCGTGCTTCCAACCCCTCTCTTGCACCCAATCCTTCCCGCACGCTTCTGCACCTACTTACTCGCGTCAACACATCCAACATGCCACATCCCTCTCCTCAACCGAGTCAACCCCTGGTCCTCCTTCGCTTGCAGCCTTACCTGTTTAAGCTTAGAAGATGTTACATCAGAGAAACCGCCTTCCACGGCCCCACAAACCTGCGATCCCTTGTGTTTAGCCCGGTCTCTCTTGTTGTTCGGATGAGCCAGGAACATGATGCCCCGCCAGGGGTGGTCTTTTTTTTTTCTTTTTCTTTACAACCGAACCGAGATGCGATGGAGTGTGCACTGAGATGCGGCACTGGTTTGTCTGGCTCAGGGACCGCGGGAGAGTCATGTCTGGTTCGGTTATGACCCCCCCCCTGGAGAAAGTGTCTCCCTAGAGAAATTTCCCCAGTCTTTGAGTCTAAAGAATCAGGCCAGACTGTGTCCGTGGTCGACCAACTCTTGGTCACGATGGATTTTTCGTCCGTATCGACCAGAGGGCACTTTGCTTCATTGAGAGATTCGATGCAACGCTGCGAATCTGAGCTCGCTTTCGGATGATGTGCCCTTGGTTGTGTGTAATCCTAGCTTCCAGGCTCCCTCTGGCTGGGCACGCAAGCTTCCGGAGCAACCCCATGTTCCGAGAAGGCAACCCGCGCGGAAAATCCGACGAGAACCAAGGTAAAGCATCCCTGTTTACGGAGTACGTAGTACGGTTCCTCAACTTCCTCGCCTACCTACCATTCCGTTCCGTACTCGCCGTTTGCTACCGTAGGTCCTTTCTGCTTACAAGTTACATTCCGGGCCAAGCCCGAGGGGGGCGGCGTATTTCAGCCAACAGTGAACACATGACAAACGAGCTAGGAGAATATTCCGTCGCCTCAAAAAACCAAAGCCCACCTGCCACGCCGAATGCAGACACCCTCGCATGCCAGAAGAGGAAGTGAAGAGGGAACATCAATCAATCTGACGGGCTTTCTCGATGCAAACCGCTCCTTCGGTCTTGACGTTCGCACGTGGGAATCGACACCAGTCAGCACTGATCAAGCCTACCGATCATTCGGATTTTGGAGAGAGCAGAGTGGCATTGCTGTCAGGTGTCAAACTTGCCAAGATGGTCCACCGTCAATGTCGTTGTGATGCAACTGCGTTATTTCCGGTGGGCGAGGAGGTGCAGCGGAAGGCTCGGTGAGGAGGCAAGGCGAATTCGTCCGGGGCTTTCGACTTGGGATGTTTGCATGATTGTCGACTCCGGTCTGTCTTCTTCGACGTACGTACTCGTCTATACGCGAGGCGGCACGGCGTATCCATCGCCTTGAATCATGCATCAACGGCCGCAATCGCATCAGTCTGGCCAGCCCACATGCAGCTGACAGCACCGGATGAACGACTATTTCCGCACCTGTCCATTTAGACCGTTTCAATCCTGAGCGCCGTCGTGAATCCCTCAAGCGCCGGTCTCTCTTTCAGCCCCATTTCGTCCCGCCTGGGCTGAGGCTCGAATTTCTACCGCGTCTTCTCGCCCGCACTACTTTAGCTCCTTGTCGCTAGAACAACTTCATCACCCCGGCGACTTTCTCGTTTCCTTCCGCGATGGCCAAGACTGAGAAGCCTTGTTGATTGTTTGTTAACACTACGGAGATATCAAAAGCCAAGGGGTTACATGGTGGATTATCGCCTCACTACCCTGGCATTCGACTGGTTCGGATCCGAGGGCAGTTCCCCAACGAGGCATTTCGGCTGGGCGTGGTCATGAGGATCTTAGTAAGGCATTTCTAATGCCTCAAGAGTCAGCAGTACGGTAGGCGCGGTTACACGTGAATTGGCACATTGATGATCAAACGGGAGTATATATAGGGTAGGTTACAACGGATTCCTCCATATGTTTTCATGACATTTTGCAGGTTGGAATAAGCTCAAATAGTGCAACTCGAGACACTCCTGGATGGTGCTTTCCAGACGTTCATATGCCTGACCATGGGATTGAAACTCGCAGATTGGAACTTAATGTTATAATCCTGATAGCGAGGCACGGCATCCTCCATCACCTACCACGAGCGCTCCATTAGAGTCATCTCAATTACTTCAGGGTTTTTAGGGACCCTGAATATTGTCAATTATGCCCTCGAAAATCTTGCTTTTTTTGGTTTGCTTGGTCAGGTTGGAGCATTCGTACCCCTGCTGGCAAATTACTTAATGCCGAGGTCAAGAACGTTATCATGCAGCTGGGCTATCTGGGTAACTGGGTCTGATTCTCATAGTCTATGGAGGTATCTCCTATCTCCTCAAGTCAGGCCACTCGGTCTATAGATTTCAATTGACATATGCTATCCGGGCTAGCGACATGGACTTCCTTCAAGTCAATGAAAACAAATCTCGGGCGTTCCACTAGGCATCGCCCTCCCCAGTGGCTTGTCGTTCACCCCGCAGTCGATGAACTCAACCCCTTTGCAAGGCTTTACTGGAGGTGCTCCCCTTTGCTCAACCGGGTTGGGAATAACGTTTACAAACTCGGGACCAGCAGCCCCTGGACGTGTTTGGGCGTTGCATTGTCAAGTGCGGCAATGCTTAATGATGTCTGGTCGTTGGAATCATCCTAGTTTAAATCATTCCGATCTCGAGGGTTCAAAGTTTGAACATGTCATTGTTATACTCCCGGTATTGTTCTCTTTGGGCTTTACCGTGGATATTCCTGTACTAGGCAGATCCGTCGTCCTCGCAACTCTCAAGCTAAACCAATGCGAGAGTCCAGTCTGGCCTCGAAACTCACATCTCTCCTCAGGCGTCGGCCAACCACATTCATCATCCACACGGCTTTCCTGCTCGCCCCAGTCATCACGGGCACGTTCGCCGGCACGTCGAGCCTCTTGGCGCATACATGGCCGGCGCGAGCATGAGCTGGTGGGACTCTGAAGTTCCCCATGCTCAGTGTTCCCACTCAGGGACTCCGAGGACACGCAATTGCCGGGCGTAGAGACATGCATCTCCCGGGGTGCCCCTGATTCCGAAGGTCATGGAGACGGCAGTGGACTGGGGGCGGAGGTGTGTGTTTGCTGCTCCAAACCCGCGGGAGAGGGTGTGGTGCTGAAGCTGTGAGCCTGTGGTTCCTGGGTGCTTCCGTCTTGGCACATCTGGAGTTGTTAATTCAATCGTGAAGCCTCTATTGGATTCTCTATGTTCCCCGATTACTCGAAGTCCTGGATCTGTGGTGTGGTAGAGTTTGATTTATACCGTTCTCATGACAGCCGGCAAACTAGCATGCGGTCCATGGTTCATGCCGTTCAATTCCTAAACCGTTTGAAGGAGTCGCAAAACTCGTTCGCAAAGCCTTCATCCTTAAGAGGAAACCAATTTCTTTCAGCCCTGGTGTATAATGCAGAACTACTGACGAGCCCACGGATACTCCTAACCCAGAAATACAACAAGGCACGAGTGAGAGTCAAGAAAACGTAACTCACCGTCAAATACCCCCACCATCCGAAATTCAACAAAACAAAGTCTCTACCCAGCAAGCATAATCGGGCTCGGCAGGGTAGCTCGGGGAGAGATTGACTTTCTAGTTGCCTCCAGGCTCCCTGGCTGAGAGCAAGGGCATATCCAGCCATTAATCCAACGGCCTCATCCTGGTGGTCTGGGCTAGGTATTTCACTCTATGCATAACATGATTGGCCCCATCCGCGTCGGGCTCCTCGTGAACCGGGCGAGGAAGCTGGAGCCGGGGAGAAGTCGGGACAGGGCAGAACATGAAGGCAGCCGGAACGTTCTCGACGTCTGGGGGTTAAATGAAGTTGTGTCGAGAGCTGCCAAAAGATAGTGCTTACTGCCTGGCGAATATTCTCGAGGTTGGTATTGTAGCATTGCTTGCGTACTATGATCTGAGTTTCTGGGACTGCAATGCTCCGCGTTTACGTTGCACCGCCAAGTCATCTCTTGAACAGCCCTGGCCAGTCTTTCATGGAATCACGGAAGACTCGACCGGCATGGACCACATCACCACAGTCGCACAAGCTCGCCTCGATTCTCCGCACTTCTAAGCGAGATTGTCTACCAAAATAAGCTGCATATTAAGATCGGAATGACGAATAACGGTCGCCTCGAGCGGCTGGCGGCATGCAAGCCTCTGGGAAGCCGGGCTAACAGGGGGGGATCGCCCTGCGGCTCAGTCAGTTAGTCTTAATTTTAGTGTTTCGGCGGGTGAATGAGTTCGGATGAGGCCGCCCACTTTCCGGGACTCGAATGCGAGGAGGAGAAGAGGCATAACCGGATGCTGCCGAGGTGCTGAGCAAGCTTGTGAATGCCTCAATTGATGGAGCGGCTCCAGATGCCCACTATCCGTTGATGCATGAGCCGTTGTGAGGTTCTGGATTGTTGGTCGACTTCTGGAAGGTTGCATTCGTCGTTGGTGCGGCCGTTGTCATGAGGTCGACTAGAGGCACTGAACTTGGGCTATTCAATGCGATTCAACTACAGGACTCGAATCACTCGACCAACTCGAATGTCATCGTCAGACTATGTATTGATTCAATTTAACAGGTTACGTACCGCCTTCCAGATTTACGGACTTGGCCGTGGGACAATCGCGGAGGGAAGACTGATGACTGTCTTCTTTCCACTAGGTAGTCTAGGGTGGACAAGAACAACAAGTCCCATGTCAATGGCATCTCTAACTGCTAGAGAGGCCGCTTTATCAAAGTAGGTACGACGCCCACTCTATGAAGAATATTAAACTCTATGTCCTTGAAGAGGTGTGTTGCTCGGTTGAATATCCCTCATGTTCGTCAAAATTTGGCAGGAAATATTTCATAGACCTGGATCACAGTTCAACATGGGGATTATTTCTTTGCTTCTCATAATTGTCATGATTGTAGCCGTGAGCTAACTCATATAATTCTCAATGGGATGAACTCGAGTTTCAACTGACCTTGCTATGCCCGCAGCAATAGTCTCTAATGCATTCCAATCTCTATACATATCCCGTGACCTCTCAAACAGCCAGAGGCTTATTCGCAAACCCTATCCTCGAGTTCCCCCCATCAAAAACCACAAACGCCGCCTTCAAAGCAATATCCCCAAAGATGTTAATCCCCGCACTATCACTATCCTGCAGCCCCCCAAAGCACATTCCCGTGCTCTGCGACTCGATCCTCGCACCCCGGAGGCCCTTCCTGTGCCTCTTCTGCAGCGCAGAATCCGACGACGAAGATGTGCTCTGCAGAGGAGCAAAGTTCATAAAGGCGCCCGGGATGGTGATGGACGCGTTGGCCACGCCGAAGCTGAAGTCGGGCAGGTCCGCGTCGCAGGGGAAGACGATGCCGCCTGCTTCTTGGTCGACTTGGGCGCCCTCGACTTGGGAGTAGTAGGCCTGGTTGACTTCGCCGGGGAGGAATAGGAGGGTGGTTCCGGTGTCGGCGATGCCGGTGATGGTCTTTTGGTTGAGGGTGCCGTTGCCCACCGCGAAGCCGGTGGAACTAAACGTCCAGAGGCCAGTCGAGGAGTTGACATCCGTGTAGGTAATGTCGCCGGTAAAGGCGGACTGGTTGATGAAGCCAAAGTTGTAAGTGCCAGGGGCATCTTGCTGCAAGTCTGCAGTAAACAGCTCCGTGCCGTGCTCGGCATTGGCGCTGGCGAAGAAGGTCTTTTGCTGTTCCGGCTCGACAGTGTTGATGGAACTGAAAGCCAAGCCAACCAGGCCGTCAAGGTCCTGCTGCTGGGCGAAGGAATCAGTCACCTCGTCGGCAACCTCGACGGCCTGCGTCACCGAGAGGCCTCCGATAGACACGGTATCCTTGACAACATGCCCGGCAGCAGCACTCCCGTCGCCGTACTGGATCTGGAACGTCGAGCCGTCCAAGGCCTTGGAAGTGTTGCTATCAGTGGCAACATAAGTGGTCTGGCCGCCCGCGGCCGCCGCTTGAGCGCTGTACACCCAGAGATCCGACGACCCCGTGTCAAAGTCCATTTGGAACGTCTTCGGCGGCGAACCGATCTGCACGGGCGTCAACCACTCGGAGTCGTTTTCGACGGGCAGAGTGACGGCGCTGCCGGTTTCGTTTGCCGCCGCGCGGCGCAGGCGAGTCTTTTTGTCCTGGGGCTTGAACGAAGCCAGGTTGGCGGGGAGCGTGATGCCATATTTTCGGTAGGCCTTGATGAGGGCGCGGGTGCCGTCCTTGGTGAATTTGGGGTTCCGGACTTGCTGGACCGAGAATTGCTTCGCGTCCAAGGGGGCAGATGATGTGGGATGGCTGGCGACGAGGGTGAGGGAAGCTAGAACGCCCGCGCACAGCATGTGAAACTGCTTCATGTTGGGATGGGACTGGAGGTTTGACACGAACGGGAACAAATGCTGGGCGGGAAACGAATGGGTGATGGGATGTATAGCTGAAATTCTTGGCGATGGAGATCATCTTGGCAAAGGACGATGGCGGTTGATATACATGTTCAGAGAGGCGTGTTCAAGTCTCATACATCTGGTGTCTCTCCAACTCGGAGGCCTACGCCAGAGTGAAACGGCCAGAAGCATTTGCATCATCTCGAATGGGCTTCACGTCGCAGATCCGAGTTTTTCGACTGCTCAAACACGGGTTGATCAACTCCTGATGCCCACGAATCGCGATGCTTAGTGCAAAAGTTGACAACCCGCGGTATTCTAGACAGCCTCAACCACCATGCACACTCTTGCCCCAAACACGGTCGGAAAAATCGGCAGTTTGAAGACGACGGGAACGGCCATTTCAAGACGCCTAGTCGTCTCAATGTTCCGTCGTTCCCATCCGCCACGTCTTTGCACCAATCGCTCGTCGGGGAAAATGCCGTCTTAGCCGCCGTGACGCTGCGTTTCATAAGGCCAAACGCTGGGGAAACCCCCTTGGGAGGAGTTTCAGCATTTGGAGCCCATTGTTATTGGTGGCGCACCATACATTTTGTGTGGCATGCTTCTCGGTTATTTCATCCGGTTTCAAGTTGTGTGGGCGATGAACGCAACGCGTGTGCATGTGGAATTATTTGAAGAGCTGGGGAATGGTATGGTGCGCTTTGGTTAGTGAGTCGGATCTAATAAGCCTTCTCTTCCCATTTGTTAAGAGAGTCTAGAGTCAAGCCTCTGATTCAATTTTGGGAAGATATACATTAAATGTACTTCGTAGACATCTCAGTTGAGTCAATTGATCTGGTCCCCCTAATACCTCTAACTATAATGTCTTGAGCACTTAAGCCTTGCACTTGTTCAACTCCTCGACAATATTCCTCACAACTGCGTCCTGCAAGATATATTCCGGCACCCCTTCATCAGATTTGACTGGCAAAACCCGGTTCGGCAAGCCATCATTGTGAATGTCTCCCGTCAAACAACGCGCCACAACCCTGGTATACACCTCTCCCATGGTGTCGAACAAGAAATGCGGGAGGTTCTTGACCATGGCCTCTTGGAAAGCCGCCCGCGGCGCCTTCTGCAGAGAAATGCCGTCCGACTGATCGACCGACCGCTGTCGCTTCTGCAGCTCAAACTGCCACATCGCGATGCTGTCCGCCAACCACTTATCCCCCCTGACATCGCCCGCCGCCTCGTCCAGCTTGAAGCCCGTCTCGTTGAGGCGCGACTTGGCCGCCGGGAATATCTCGTCCGTGATGTCCTCCAGGCTGCGCCACAGCCCGATCTGCAGCAGCACGAGACCCAGGCCGTACAGGTCAAACATCTTCATGTACCGCTGGTTGGTGTTGACCGAGTAGGCAGGGTGCGCCTGCAGGACCCCGTTCATCGTGGCGTAGTCTAGTCCCGGGACGACCTCTGAGACGTACTCAGGCCCGTGAGTGCGCGTCCATGTGAAGCCGGTGGTGTAGGGGCGGGACAAGTCGTGTTGGAAGCCGGGAGTCGTGCCGGCCGTCTTGTGCTTGAAGAAGACAATGTTGGACGTAGTGACAGCCTTGTGAAGAACCCCAGTGGCATGAAGAACAGAAAACGACTGGCAGATACTCTGTGCCATGGCGTAGCGAGTATGAAGAGACGGCCTCGCAGACACGGCCGGAGTGTCAGCCGGCGTCTTGTGCCGCAAAGCCCACCCGTTCTGACCCCGCGGCAACAACTTCTGCAACGAGATGGGAGCCGTATCGGTCACGGCGTGATCCGGGTAGTAGAAGACGAGCGAGAAAGTCTTAGGTACCGAGTTCTGGGCGTACCCCGCGCAATCCAAGATGCGCAGCGAGTGCGGCTTGTGTGCCTTTCCCAAGATCATGGCCAACTCGGCGACGCGCGTCTCGGCAAATTTCTCGCCGAGCTTTGCGTGCTCGGGCTTGATGCCCGCCATGCCCGCGTAGCTCTTGTCTTCGAGAAGGACCAGCTTCGCCTTGGCCGTGGGCTTGTCCTTGAACTCTGCGGCCACGAGGCGCGAAGTCTTGGTCGCGCGCTGCTTGGACAGCGTGGCCCACGGGATCCGAAGCGAGGGCGTCTTGCTCGTTCCCGGGAGCTTGGCGGCCGCGAGGACTTGTCTCTTCAGATCCGCGCACCTCGCAAGTTCAGGCTCAAACTGCGTCGCGGCTTCGTAGAAGTTCTGGAGGTTATCACCCCAAAGATGCGACATCACGCGCGCGGGAACCGTCTGAGCACCGGAACTGGCCGCGTTGCCGGCGATCCAGTCGAGGTCGTCGTTGAAGGCATGCAGGTCCTTGAGGAACTTGTTTGCCCGCTCTTGTTGCGCGGCGGCCCATTTCGGGATCTTGACGGCCTTGACGACGCGCTTCTTGACGCTCGGCGGCGCGGGCTTTCCGCCGGGAGAGACGCGCAGGCGCCAGAAGGCCTCGGGGAGGGTCATTTGAGCTGGGGCGCCGGGGCCTGGGAGCTCGTACTCGTCGACTAGGTCGCCGAAGCGTATCAAGGTGACTTCGAGGCTCGACTGTTAGTATGGATGACAGAGATTCGGTTTGGTAGAGAAGCCTACCCTTGATGTCCTCGAGGTGTTCTTTCACGACCCTCTGGGCCACTGGCGGGAGCTTCATTGTCGGGGCGGTGCCCTGGACGAAGCCGGCTCTCTCAAGCCAGTAGGCGAATCTCATCTGCTGCACCGCGGTCCGGTCGACAATGACACGCAAGTCGCGGTCAAAGTGACGACCCGTGACTGTCACCTTGTACAGGTCGGCGCAAGCCGTGATCAGGCCGGGCAAACCGGCGATAACTTCGGTCATGGTGTCGCTGGATAAAATACTGATGGGAATCTTGAAGGAGAGCTTGTATTGGTGGAGACGGGACTATCAGGAGGGGAGAGTTGGGACTACTTATATTGGGACTTCCCACAGCTGCCAAGCGCCCATATGTCGCCGGTAGGAACGGCAGGAGTGGGTTGCATGATTTATTCGGTGCTCTCGGCCGTGAGGGATGTGCCGTCGTATATCAGTTGGCTGCTGGTGACTTGAATTGCAGATGCCAAGTTCCAGGGGGTCTGGTCATTCTCGCTCTGGAATTGGGGGCCAGAGACGAAACCGACCGGAGCGGGGGTATCGCCTTTCACCGTATATTGGTTGTGTTTCTTTCCATCAACAGACGAACAGTATCTCGAAATCTTCCATTGCCCCTTGTCAGTCATGGAGAACGGCCATAGTCCTTTCGAGGCCACCTATGAAAACCGTGTCCTATCCCAATTATCTCATAACAGGCCACTTCGTACAGCTCTCCAAACCCGACCCATGCCCACGGCTCCACGCCCACGAGCCCCCCGTTAGGGCTGAGAAAGGAAGTGGAGGGCAGACGACTCTCGTCTGTCCAGTGAGGCAATTAAGCCTGACTTGATCCTTGCTCTCCCAAATCCTGCAGTCATCCAGGCGGCTGCAGAGCTCGAAAAAGCCAGCATCGCCAGTCGGTCCTTGTCGACATACGTAAGCCCGCCGTACCAAAGTTCCTACCCCCAACCGGCTTGCCAAGAAAGCAGGGCTTCAGATGCTCTTCTGGGAAGACTGAGGAGATGGACTCGGAGCATTGGGTCCAGCCGCGTCCATGTGATTGACGCAAATACGGGTTGCGCGCCCAATGGATTTGGAGGGATTTCATCCCTGGTATCCCGTGAATACTTTTCAGCCCTGTCGCTTAAAAACAAGTCCGATCTCGAACCGCTCGAAAAGTTCTAGTGACCGCTTTGTCATAACACCTCCCAACAGGATGAATCCAATGGAACAGGGCTCGCCAAATTACCTACTCATCGGCACTCCAAGCTCGAGATCCGGACCACCAGAGCGCCACACGTCCATGGTCCAGAGGACCGTACCTATCCGGAAGTCCGGTCATTGTGCCAACTTGGCGCCAACCGGCACGGCCCGTCCCAGTAGTGAGACGGAGGTATGAATAACGGACCGCGGCGGGGCTAACAGATTCCTTCAGTCAATACTACCAGAAATGTGTACTCCGAGTTGGTAACTCATGTTGGTGCATGAGGGTATCCTTGAAGTTGAAGAGACTCAAGAGAGCCCGCGTAGTAGACTGCCGAGGTCCAAGCCTCAGCCTCTGGCCCTCTGCTCCGATTTGTAATTTCGGGCCCCGGGTCGATGTAAAATACAAAAGTCGAGCCTAACATGGCGCAGGTCCATTTCAAGGCTGTTTAATGGCCAAGGTCTGGCACGTGGACAAATCATATGCCGCCTCTGGATTACATGTACTCAGCCACACACGCTGCGCCCTGCCTTTCAAGGTAACTCTCCATGATACTTGCTTTAAATCTACCCCTCCAATGTAGGTATCTATCCATCTCCCTCGAAGTCACCTTCATCGGTTCTTTCCGACGGATCCTCCAAGACACTCCAGGACACCTGCCTCAATCTTTACTCGTGGTCGGAATGGAAGTGACTTTTGGAGCCGTCGGGGACTTTCTCTCCCTCATTTTCATCATTCGGGACATCATCACCGCGCTCAACGACAGCCGAGGCTCTGCTCGCGACTTTCTGGAACTCACCCAAAGCCTCCAGGTCCTGGAAGCGGCCCTCAAGGAACTGGATGGAGTCTTTCGGTGCTCGCAAACGCCAGAGGAGCCGGACAGCCTTCGGCAGGTCGCACTCGATACCGCTAGACAAATCGCCCGCAGATCGACGGAATTTCGGGGGAAGATGACGAAGTACACCCATAGCCTTTCGCCCAATGGCTCAGGTAGTCGCATCAAGGATACGGTGCGAAAGATCCAGTGGAAGCTGGACGAAGGAGATGTCAGCAAGTTCCGTGGTGAAATTGCGGGCTACACGGCTTCACTGAAGATCATACTCCATGCCAAGACAATGTAAGGGGCATCAACGCTCGGCTCATCCGGGAAGCCATCAAGTACTCATCACATATACTCTAGGCAGTTGGTGAAGAACAACCAAACCGAAATGCGGCAGCACCTCAACGGAATGGAAACTCGAACGACGGCGGTGATCCAACACGAGGTCCGGCATCTTCGCAACTTGTTTGAACAAATCACGGGCCAAGTTCGACTCACAGTACTGGCTATAACATACTTGGGAGATGAATTGAAGCTGGCTTCTCGCTCGATCATCAACAACATCTCCGCCGTCTACACCGAGCTTTGCGGACTGCGTGCGGTCATGATGGGGCCGGAACGGCCAGTTGTCGAAGAACACTTCACGCTCGAAGATGCCATCGGGCGACGGATGCCAATCCACCTACGGACGATCACATCCTGGGATACCTTTGAGCACATCATTCGGGATCAGTTCCAAGGCAGAAGCGGCGAACATCGTGTTGCCAGGAATCGATACGCGCTCCAGGACCATGCAACTCGCACCGAAGTGAGCCGTTCAACACCATGGAACCGCGCTTTCCGTCCCTACCAAAAGGTGAATATGAGTATACTTTGCAAACAGATGATGGGGACCAGCCATTCGATGTTCAAAAGTTGTCCATGGTGTCATCACGTTTCTTCTGGTGGAGAAGCCGAGATTCAATGGTCAGAGAATTTTGCCCGAATCCTTCGAGATCCATTGCTGACATTTAGAAGCGAGAACTGCAACATGTTCTACACGAGAGTCACGGAGGTAGAGGAGATTGACGCCGAGATGCATGAACCCCAGAATACGCGAGCGCCTGTCGAGCCCTCATCCTCGCCTGGACCTCAAGGTTTCCAGAAAAGAAAGCGAGGCTTGAGAGAAAGAAAAAGATCTGGGGAGTATCATCGAGCACTCAAAAGACGTCGCACTGAAAAGCCCGGACTATTAACCAAGTGTGGCCCCCCAGACAGAAGAGAGGAGTCAGAGTCAGAGTCGGAGTCGGAGTCCGAATCCGACGAGGACGATGTAAGCGGCCTCGTGAGGGTGAAGCTTATTATCAAGAAGCGGAAAGTGAGAAGTCGAGCAACTCGTTCTTCGGTAACTGCGACCTTGCCAATTGTGTCTCCCTCAGAACCATCTCGAGAGAAGACACCGATGAGCGAAGAAGTCATCCGGACCCAGGAGCATCGTCCAGACGGGGACGCTTCTGCAGGGGACGACCAGAGCATGGCGAGCAGTAGTGGAATTAGCGACATCGGAAGTTTTGAGACATACTATATCCATGAGCGGAGATTTGAGGTCTGGGACGGGAGGCAATATTGGGGTCCAGTCGACGACAGCCAACAAGAAGGCCTCGATGCCGCACATCACTTCTTGACGATGCTCAAAGACGACCAACTCTTCAAAGCCCCTCTTCATGTTGGTGACAAGAAGGCTAAGATTCTGGACCTAGGGACAGGCACGGGCATCTGGGCTATCGACATGGCCGACCAGTTCCCTTCGGCTGAGGTTGTTGGGACCGACATCTGCAGGATCCAACCGGCTTGGGTGCCAGAGACTTGCAGGTTTGAGATGGACGACGCGCAAGACGAGTGGCACCATTCTCGAACAGACCTGGACTTTGTGCACATCCGGGCGTTGCACGGGTGCATTGATGACTGGCCCAATCTCTATCGACAAGCATACAAAGGGCTGATACCCGGAGGATGGATTGAGCACCTCGAGTTTGACATCACGCCGTACAGCCAAGCCCCAGAGATCATGGACGATGAAGATCACGTTTTCAAGCAGTGGGGTAAAGTGTTACTCGAGGCCATGGATCGCACCGGCAAGACGGGACGCATCGGCATGGATGGCAATATGCGAAGGCACATGGAAGACGCAGGCTTCGTGGACATTGTCGAGGAAACTTACCGCGTGCCATGTGGTGAATGGACTAAAGACCCAAAGATGAAAGAGATTGGGCTCTTTAACCAACTTTTCTTGGACTTCAGCTTGGAGGGATTTGCGCTGTTCCTGCTGAAGGAGGTCATGGGCTGGGAGTATACGGATATCACAACGTTGGTTGCCAGGATGCGGAGCGCGTTGAAGGATACCAACAACCTGCCATACTACCTTGTGTAAGTCCCCTCTTTGTTGTGCGTATGGTTTTTTCGTCGCTCGGCTGGCTAACATACCCTTCAGGACCAATGTTTATGCAAGGAGACCGGAGTCGATCCCTACACCGGCCTCGGTACCGCGTTGCGACTTGTGGAGTTGAGGGGAAGGAGTGTATGTGATAATGAATCTTTGCTTATCCTCGTTTCTCTGAGCTCTGTTAATGTAACTGTGGATTCTTCTGCCCACTATTGAATCTTGTCCGAACGCGTGTATCCGGCGTGCGCTGGAGGTCTGGCTGTGTGTCTGGCTGAAGGTGCCGATGATTGAACAAGGCTCTCTCGGTGTGGTTGGCAGGTAGGTACTAGGAATACACGAGAAGTACGAACTGTATGGGCTTTCTTGTCGCGGGAGCGGCCAAAGGAGCCTGGCTCGCGGAGCTTAGGGGCAGAGCCAGGGTCCTCCCTGTTTATAGAGGAAAGGATCACAGTCTTCATCAGTTGGTTGTATGCGCATTTGTACATGCACGGGCTTGCGGCAAGTTGAAAATTGGTCTCGACTCTCGTGCAGACCGAATTTCCTTCAAGATGCAAGCGTACCCCAGCCTTTGTTTGTTAGAGTTCCGCCTCATGTTAGATTGTTTACCTCGTCTCTTCGTAATTTGAACCCAGCCTCACAACTAAGCCCTCGGCACGCTGACCGTGGAAGAGCATGGGGGTAAGAGAATGTCCAGCGACAGAGCCGATGTCATCGCAGCCAAGGGCACAGGCCGGCCTGGATGGAAACTTGGAAAGTATATGCCTCAGTCACGAAGAGTACGGCTTCATCATCTACCAATCGAGAACATGGATGTGCGGCTTCAACGAAACAGAGCGCAATATCAACTTGGGGGGGGGGGGGGTACAATGTAGCGAAGCGTAGCATCTTAATAGCGGGGGGGACTTTGAGGAGGTACACGTTGCCCAACTGGGTGGACGAGTGCTTTCTTCACCAGCCTTCCGAGGCGGACTCCGAATCTCTCCGTCGGTGAGTTTTCTTGAAGGCAGAATGAGCGGGGACTTGCTGATGTTGGGCTAGACACTTTATTATTAGAGAGCTATGGGACAGCAGCCTCGGATGCTTCGGGGCGCTTTTGGTGCTGGGCAACGAGTGCCTCTTTCCAGAACTCAATCTTTATCGAATAGCTCCCAAGATATATTTTCTCGCTAACAACTAAGTTATTCTTCCTTTATCACTCTCCCAGGAGCCAAAAATTTGGATGCTTTCAGAGCAACTACCAACTTTCCATCTTTGGACATACGAGGCCAATTAGCAGCCTCCGTCTGCGATAAAGGGCAAAGAAAAGGATGCAAAACTCAATGGTGAAACCCGTACAGAGGACAGCCAGATCGAAGCCAAACAGGACGGAGACAAGCAAATCGAGATTGCAATTCGGGAGGGCGCAGGCGAGGCGAGTCAGGCGACGTGCACCTGCAACGGCCACTTTTCTGGAGAAGCCAACAAAGTCTGGGCAGACGAGGACGGATGTTAACATGAAGGCTGCGTCAAATACGACATCTGCGTGCTATTTTCGTGGTTCTACTATGCAAGACTCGAGGGTTGCGACATGAAGCAGGTGTGGCGCAAGGCTCGAACGCTGCCACACCAGACTTGGGCCTGTTGGAGGGATGCTATGGATGACAGAAAGCCCGGGGGGCTGATTTGATTCTGTAAAGAGTACACGTCTACCGGTGGTAGTTAAACTACGAGAAAACCAACTTCTTACTTGTAGGTAGTTTAGTATACTTGGTGACTCCCTACTTCAGATACCGAGCTGAGGAAGCCGGAGTGCGTATCGTCACATTCTGAACTACATTCTTTGGTCGTCAGTGATTCCACTTTCTCACTTCACTTCCTGTCATTTCGTTTTCTGGCTAAGATAGCAGAGAGTTTCGAGCGAGTACTGTCCATCACATATCTCAACGTGGTGTGTTCTGGATTGCGTATCGAAGTTCTCTCCGAGTCTCACGCAAACGATAAACCCAGGCCAAGACGGAGAAATATAGCATCTTTGAGGGGTTTCCCAGCGGCCAAACCGTTAATCATCACTCCTAGGAGGGTTATCAACTCATCTTGCCAAGGCTCGTCACTAATGTGATCAATAAGGACGCGTTTTGAGGTTACCTCGAATCACCTTTCAATATCAAGTCCCATAAAAGTATCCAATGTAACCTCTGTAATGACGAATCTTTTATAGGCTAGGAAATATGTGATAGGAAACCTTGCGATATGAGTGACGTCAAAACTGTGGTCTGAGAAACATTGCGAAACTGGCTCCCACATCCCGGCATGTTTTGGCGGGTCATGACGAGAACTGAACGTTGTATACAGTTGGTGGATCGTTGCACTGCATAGGTGGTTAGACGGAAAGAATGAAGACGAGAAAATTGAGTGAGACCTAACTGATTAGTTTGACGCGTGGTGTTTTCGCCTCGGAACACGACAGCCGCGGTGATTTATGGATACAGGGTAGGAAGGTTGCCTCACTTGCAGGACTTGACTTATTTTCTGGAGGTTTTCTCACAGGAGACAACTCTGATTTCTACCAGGGCATAAAGATTTCTTTAGATGTGTGGGAATAGACTACCTGAGGGACTTCAACATCAACCACTTCCTGTTTATGTGGATTTTGAGGCCCCCCAACTGGTAACTACGGCAAACAAAACGAGACACTGGAGACTCATGTTTAGTTCACAAGCTAGGTAGATACCAAAAGTACACTCCTAAACGCGTAAACATCTCTATATGAGACACAATGCAGCTATCAGCTCATGGCCTCAGTCAAAACATTTACCCCTCATAACCACTCATCGCCCTTGCGCCCAAGTGGAATAGCTGACGTGGCGGCGAGTTGTGCCATGGGTAAGCTTAAACCAGTCACCCCTGCGTTCCTCCGTCTTCTCGAAACAGGGCCAACAAGCCGTGTTGCCGTCCTCGATGACGACTTGGGGCGAGAAGTAGAAGTGATTGGGAATTCCTCAATGCGGCGCAATTTGTTGTCCTGGGGGCGGCGGAGAGGATTCATCACCCTGCCGCGTGTAACACTCGAGAATGTTCGCCCTTGCGTCTCCCAGAAAGGAAGGGATTGACTGGCAATGATGAATTGAGTTTTGTGAAACCCCCCAATGGGATGAACCAATGCGACGTCAATCCCACATCCCTTTCCGTGACCGCGACGTCTTGGATTCCAGGCGAAAAAAAGGCGTCGTCATGAGAAACAGACAACTTCGCATTGGTCCAGCAATGTTGCTTTCGCCCTCGGCTAAGAGTGGAGAGGAGGAGGGAGCCATGACGGTACGAAGTCCCCCGAAATTAACGAGGGAGAGACTCCTTCGGTCAAGGCGAGGAGGAGGAGGGGGTTTCGGTGAGGGGGAAGGGGGGTTCCGAAGAGGGAAAGCGGTTGGTTTCTGGCAGATCGCAATAGACGAATTGGGAGGCATTGCGACGCCGTATCGAGTCAATTCTTGGCTGGATGCCTCAATTGGCTTTGGTGATTAAGACGTGTGAAGATGACTCGAATAGCACTACAGTAGCATTTCTGAGGCATTAGTTATCCAGCGTGACTCGTCAACGGCAAAAAAAAAAACTCTTCACTTCTTCAGGGTCCAGGCATGAACTCGAGACACTGCCAGAGGGTCAAAGCCCTCCATGGCTATAATGCCTACCTAGGTATATCCGTACGCCTCGGTCGTAACTCGCCATGTGCTTCACCTATTTCCAATCACGGGCTGCCAAGCGAACGAGATCTAAGGATTCCGGGCGAGATCAGCATCTCGATGAATATTTTCCGTCCACTCACGACGCCATTTAGTCTTTTTCCATGCATTCTTCGCCATTTTTCGCAAGTCTCGCTCGGGAGGTGGGAGACCTTGTTCCCGCCTGGCCTTGGCATTTTCGAGTGCTTGCGCGTCTCTTAACTGTCCAATTGCCGGGCCATTTTGGCGCCGGCATTTGGTTTCAAGGTGACGAGAAAAGGGGGGTGGAGAAGAAGACCCTCCCCCGGCTGCTTTGTTTCGCCGTGGCTGTGATAGGCTCGGAGGGAGTCGTCCCCCCTTGAGCCATGAATTTATGCGTATTTCTGTCTCCCCGTCGGGACGACTGCCCGTCAAAGGAGAGTCTTCCGAAACGGCGTTTCTTCCCCGGTGGGGATGCCGAAAAGTGTGAACGGGCGGCGGTGTCTGGAGAGAAACAAGAGGCGGAGGGAGATGACGACGCTGCTTGGACGCGTCAGTGAGGGAGGTCAAGGTGAATTGCAAATGGAACATTCTCTACTCCACAGTGACTTGGAGGGAGGAAACAGGATAGATGGCTATGGCTGTGAGGATGGACGAGTTGATGATGTATAAAGTCGGGCATCCTTCGAGGAGTTGAGATCAAATCATCACCACCAACCTCACTTCACAGTTCACAACCATCAGCTGCAGGCTTCAGCAACGCACCCGATTCAGATCCATTTCCCAAAGTCTCAGCTTCACTTCAAACCCTCAACTTCACCTCAACTCTTCGTCTCCAGCAAAAATGCGTTTCTCCAACGTCGTCACCAGCCTCGCCCTCAGCGGCATGACCGTCGCCCACCCGGGCCACAACGTCAAGCAGGAGGCTGCCGAGCGCCGCGACTACCTCACGACGGTCAAGCGGGCTTCTCTGGCTCACTGCGCCGACAAGCTCAAGGCTCGCGGCGTTGATGCCCGGAACATGGCCCGTCGCGCCGCCCAGGTCGACAAGGCTCGCCAGAAGCGCGGCCTGAAGAAGCGTGACCTCGATAGCATTCTTGCGACGGATCACAACAAGACTGATCAGGGGTACACGGTCAACACGGATGCGGCGACGCTGTTTGCGGGATACAACTCTTGTGTCTTGACTCCCGAGGTTACCCAGGGACCTTACTGTAAGTCAACCTTCACATGGCAGCAACGCCACCGAGCCATGAGACAATTTGATACTAACAAAGTCCAGACGTGGCTGGAGAGTACGTCCGCAAGAACCTCGTCGAGGAGCAGGAAGGCGTCGACATCATCCTCGACTACCAAGTCATCGACGTCGACACCTGTGACCCCGTTCCCGACGTCTACCTCGAGATGTGGCACTGCAACTCTACGGGCGTCTACTCCGGCATCGTGGCCAGCGGCAACGGCGACAGCTCCGACTCGACCAACATCGACAACACCTGGCTCCGCGGCATCCAGCAGACCGACTCGGACGGCGTGGCCCAGTTCGAATCGCTCTTCCCGGGCCACTACACCAGCCGCGCCACGCACATCCACATCATGGTGCACACCAACGCCACGCTGCAGAAGAACAGCACCCTCGGCAGCGACAACTACGCCAGCCACGTCGGCCAGGCCTTCTTCGACCAGGACCTGATCACTGAGGTCGAGCTGACGGCCCCATACAACACGAACGAGCAGGAACTCACCACCAACGCCGACGATGGTATCTTGACCGAGGAGGTGGCCACGGACGGCGTCGATCCTGTCATGGAGTACACGCTGCTGGGTGATAGCGTCTCGGATGGCTTGTTTGCTTGGTTGGCTTTTGGAATCAACTCGACTCAGTCGCAGAGCATCACCCCCGCTGCTTACTTGTATGCCGAGGGCGGCGTCGAGAACGAGAACTCGGGAAGCGGCATGGGTGGCGGTTCCGGTGGCACTCCCCCTGCTGGCGGCAGCGGTACTCCTCCTGCCGGTAGCGCTCCCACCGGTACTTCCTTTGTGACTGCCACGGCCACGGCGGGATCCAAGTGCAAGGTTTAAGGGGGAGGTGGTAGATGGCTGGGGCTAGAAGGGGGAGTGTGTGATGTGAGAAGGCTTCACGGCGATGCCGAAGGCGCTCAGTAGCGAAGGATGATTTACAACATTTCTTGAGGCAGGCCTCTTAGGTCATTGGAGGACCGGTGTATAGTATAGGAGAGTGCTACAGATTAGCGAGAATTCCGAACCTTTTATCTCGAGTTGCTGTTTCTCTTTGGTTGATATTCTGAACGGGCCGAACCGTACGTGATCGATTTGCAGCCACCCTAGAAACAGGTTTTGAATGGATATCTACCAACCGGGAGTAGCATATCAAACTTGAAACTCTCTTTGTAATTATCAAATAAAACAGAAATTTCACATAAATACTTAAATCACGGTACTTTAATCGAGTTAATTTGAACAATACCCTTCTTTAATATTAAACGTATTAGATTATTCCCGCGTTCATATGACTCATGACACCAATCCCATCGACCGCTGCTTCCCTCGTCGAATCGTCCATTTCACTCGCTTCACTCACGAGTCACGCTCTCGTCACCACACCTACCCTGAATCCCTCCCACGTCCCCCCCAAGAGGCTATCAAAGGCACAATGCAAACCAAACGCCACTGAGGTAATCGCCACCTCGGAAACCTTGGCAATATATGCCTCCTTCTCCACTGCTGAATTTGTTTCCTCATGGGCCGTCCCGAGCCGTGCATCCGGCTCACGCCTCAGCTCAGCCAGGGGAGGCTTTTCTCCAGGCCTCACCGTGACGGGATCAATATGCCGGGCGTAAAAGCTGAACCAAAGAAAAAAACAAGGTCTCGTCCAATACCACTCAAGCATGCAGGCAACGTCCGCCCCAACAGCCCGCATGAGCTCAAAACGCGGGAAGCACGTCGAATCGTCGATCGAAATAAACCCCCAAGAGCCAAAGCTTGGCAGTAAACGACGGGGAAAACACGACCATCCTTGCATCCGAACCGGCATTGGGCGTTATCACGCAGATGAATCATCATGTTGTGCGTGCTGCTCTTTTTCCTCTTCTGGGTTCAACCAAACCAGCGGAATCGGCGTGAGAAGGGGGCTCCTTGCCCGACTGCGGCGAACCATGTTGTTGGTTGAAGAGTGTGCTCCGAGTTCGCTGCGGTGATGTGTGGTTTCTGCAACTCTATTCGGTTGGTTTAACGTTGTTTGAGACGGCGATAGAGTGCGTCGATCTACGAGCATCTCCCGTCGGGCCGTCCGCTACGGAATCTTTACCCCAGAGTTGAATGTTTCGAGTTGAGAAGTTGAGGTCGATATGGCGAAGGATCTATACTGTACGGAGCAATGTAGCCCTCTATACTCTGGACTTTGAACTTCACACCGCGCCCAGCTATCGAGCGGAAACTCTGGACTTCAAACTTCAAATTCATGCCCCGTCCAACTGTCGAGCGGGAATTACAGAGCACCAACAAAGGATGTAGACTCTATCACTTCTCACATTACCAGTGCAATTTGTCATCCTGAGCCCACCGGCCTCACACTCCCTCGGCAAAGCTGACGCCTCCCTTGGCACATTTTGGCTTTTGAGCAGATTATTTCCTTCGCCCTCGACCACGCCCCGTTGATCCATTCGGCTCATCGGCATCGGGCACGGTTGACCTTTGGGGGCGAAGAGTGGCGATTTCAGCAGCAGTAGCAGCATTGAAGGGGGCTGATTAGGTTGCTGAAGAAGGGAAAACTTTCTCTCTCTTCGGCGAGTCGCTCGGGAAAAGTCACGATGGCATCCCATCCCATTCCCCCCCGGAAACAGCCACCACAAAGAAGCAAAGAGTAGCAACCGAGCTTACCCATCTCATTTGTCACATTGTTCCATGCAAAAGTCCTGATCCACAGTGGAGTTTTCATCACCGTCAATGTTCCATGCGGGAACAAAAAAATGCAGGAGGTATTTTTTTCTTTTCTTCTTTTCTCAACAGGGTTGTAGCCCGGCAACTCCGACATCCGGCCGTTCATCTACACTTCTCTTCTCTGAACGCCCTTTTTTTCCGCCTCACTCTTCTTTTTGTCGCTTTTCCCGCTGGTAGCGCATGTCTCGAGACTCAGCTTGCAGAATCGTGAATATCCCTTCTAGAAAGGGACACGAAAGGGGGGGCAGTTTAGGGAGGGGCAAAGGAGAGGCGCTTCTCTCCAAGTCACCAGCACACAACCGGATAAGCGGACGATAAGATCTGCCAAATGCCGGCAGGTTACAGTGTAATTTGGGGTTCGGCTAGGATCGTACCGACGGGATCCACGTGGGGCAGCGGCCCGTCGTTGGACTACCGAGTCGAAACAAGGGGAGACAACTTGACAAGTCCAGGGAATATTTGTCATGACTCTGTGTCTTTCTAGGTGTAGGTACCCATGTGAGCATGGGAATTCGAAACAACGATAGGGAGAAACGACTTCGGACATTTCACCAAGCAAAAGAAAGTGCTTGACCGCACCGCATCAACAGGAACTCCCTCCCCCCTGAACATGACGACGTGGCAACCCGCCCTTGCCATAGCGCCGGCTGTTGGTGAAAAGACAAAGGAGAGAGGCCGTTTTTTTGTTTCCCCAAAAGCAACTCCAGGTTCCAACACTGAGACCTTGCAATTTGCCCAGCCTGTTTGCGCCTCGAATCGGGAAGGGATCGTCAGGACGACCACCCCAGCAACCTGTCAACTCCCCACAGTCTCGTTGGTGGATGTGGCTTATTTCGGGAGTGGTCATTCGCCGTTTACGAGTGCCAAATGACTCAATTGGGCGTCGAGCTGCATGATGTGTTGGCTGCTTTGATCGTCGTCAATAGTCTTGTGGTCCGTGGAGAGAGGGGGGCTGGATGGGGGAGGCTTGGAAAACATATCCATTACGAAGCTGGAAAGGGGGAACCGGGAAACATGATCTGATAGTTGAGAGCTCGACCAGGCTGCGTGTTGGTTGCGGGTGATTAAGATGAGATGTGGAGGAGGAAGAAGAGAGGGCAGGATGCAGACATGTTACATGGGGACCACTATGGAAACATTGAAACAAACTCAAACTCGTCGCTAGTCGGTACGACGTTGTTTCGTTTCGAGGGAGAAAACGGGTTGACACTTGACAGTTGAGATGAGGCCCTTGAAAGTCGGTCACATGACGACAAGACGTTGAAACCTCGCCGCATCGTCGCATCGGCAAAGGCGGCTACATCTCAACGGACGTCGATTGCCTCGACAATGACCTCGCTGCTGCGCTGTTCTGCCGCCAGAGCTAGACTCAACCAGGCACAAGATCATCTGTCAAAAAGTATATCCTTGGCGGAGAAGCGTGCGAGCTACAGCACCCCGGCACTTGAAGCTGCAGCTTCAGTTGGACGAATGGGACATGGCATTCAGCTTCTTGCGGGGAGGGTCCGGTCGGATGGCTTGCATATTGTTTCTCCATATATTCGCCTCTTCGGTGTAGTGAGCGACACGATCAGGGACCGAAACGGGCAGTGGAGGCTCTTAGGATCAATTGAGTGCCTTGATTCTGCACCGTGATGTGATATTGTGAGATATCGTCGGCGCGGTGGAGTTTTGTTGAGAGAGAAGCTCGGAGCCCAACCTCCGCCGAGGGAGGGATCGGCGATGAGAGTGACGAAGACTTCGTTTTGATGAAGTTTCTTTTGAGAGGAAAGTGAGGTTCTCGTGGAGTCGTGGCCGTCGGGCCTGCTCAAGAGAGCCCTTCCAAAACTATAAGAATCCCTCGTCCTCCGTCCATCCAACTCCTTTCCTTCTCACCATCCTCAGCAGCATCAGCAGCAAGAACCAGCACCTTCAAGACCCTCAAACAATCATTCTTTGAAACTCCCCCTTTCAAACAAAACCCATCCACCATCATTCAAAATGAAGGCCGCTTTCTTCTCCGTCTTTGCTCTGGCCATGTCGGCCCTTGCCGCCCCCGTCACCGAGTCTTCTGAACTGGTTGCCCGCGACAGCGAGGTCCAGACCACCGACACCTTCAACGAGCTGTTCGACTCCATCGGCGCCCGCTCCATCGGCGTCGAGGAGGGAGAGCACTCCAACGTTGAGAAGCGCACCGTCGGCAACTCTGGCGAGCTCATCACCACGCTCCAGAGCTGCCACACCGACATTACCACTCAGTGCGGCTACGTCAGTAAGTATTCATGAAACTTTACCTGCACAGAAGTCCAGCAACGAAGCTAACCACCTCCAGGCGACCTCATTGACAAGGCCAAGGCCGGCACCATCACCAAGTCCGAGTGTGCTGCTCAGGCGGTGCCCTACTTCAACAAGTGCGTCACCAGCATCAACGTCGTCGTCTCCAAGTGCACCGGCACCGGCGTCCTCACCATCATCGCCTCCGACGTCACCGTCGTCGTCAACCTGGTCATCGCCATCGTAACCCTCCTTCTCAACACTGTCAACGCCCTCGTCGGCTACTGCGGCCTTGCTGGCCTCACCGTCGTCATCACCGCCATCATCGCCGTGGTCGTCAAGCTGCTCATCATCATCGTGGCCATCGTGCCCGCCCTGCTGTCCGTCCTGCTCAGCGCCCTCAACTCGCTGGTGCTCGGCCTCGGCCTCCTGGGAGTCCTCCTTACTCCCCTTACCGTCTGCCTTGTTACCCTCAGCCTCCAGCTGTAAAGCGGTTCATGGCAACTTCTTCTCGCATGAAAGCAACTACTCGACTATGCGGTCACACTGCAGTCTGCGACTCTGCGACACTCGGATGCGTGCTTGCCAATTCCTGGCATCTGAGGATCTTGAAAGGAATAACGGGTCAATTTTCATCCTAATTAGTAATTAGCTACTCAACTACTTGACAATAATAATATGAAAATTAATGGTGGAAAATAATGGTCTCCTGAATTGTGCTTTGGTGATATGCATCCACATGCAGTTAAAGTGCACATCTAATGAACAGCCTCAAATAATGCAAACACCTCCGAGGTGTCTCATTTCTAGGCATCCTTACTTTGCATAAAGGTGCCCCGTTGGTTTACATATTCACAAGTCCCGAAGCATACTGGATTATTGGATGAGACCCTGAGCACGGAAGTACAGGGGAAGACCTAGTAACTCACTGATCACTCCCGACATGTACCTTTTTTGTACATAAACCATGAACTGTACAGTCCCTGTCAATCATCAGGTGTTCGGCAGATGATGATACACAATCCGTCAGCAGCATATGCACGGATTCAATTGATGCAACATGCTTGATCCTATGAACCCATGATAAGCATTGCCAAGCAGAGCGTCAGAAACCTGTTCCTATTCCCCAATAATCCCCGACCAGTCATACTTGCTTGCCCATTCTTTCCAACTCGTCATCGGGCACTCGATACCAGCCTGGGCTTGTCAGCGAACAACATCTTCACAGAAACAGTGCCACTCACATCTCGAATATCTTGAGCCTTGAGAAGCGTCATTGCGCCGTCGTACCCAGGATCCGACGTGTACGAGTACATGTAGGCAACCTCGATACCCGTGTCCCGATCTGGCGTCGCCGCAATCATTTCCTCGGGCGTCACCTGCTTGTACGACACGGTTTTGCCAGTCACCTCACCCCACGTCTTGATCCAGTCGGGCCACGTGCAAGTCGTGCCCTCGGCCATATAATCCTTTCCGGGAGGCATCTGAGAGACTGCATAGACAAAGTTACCCATGTCACACCCGGGGTGGAAATGGGGAACTAGCTTGGTCGGATCTGTGGTGAATGCCATTTGATAGCTACCATCGGGAAGCTGTCATGGTCAACATGTAGCGGATTCTTCGGCGCGAAATCATGACTTACCTTGTTCAAATACGAGTCTGGTAGGATATTGAAGCTCGTGTAAAAGTAACCGGTCTGAATGCACGACATCTTGGCGGCCAGCTCCGGGTACGTCTCCTGGACATAGGCGGGGAAGATATCGGCCTTTGAATCGAAGTGATACAGCTCAGTAAAGGCTCCCCCGCTGCATTTCCCGGCATGGCTCAGCGTAGACACCAAGAACCCATTCTCATCCAGCGTATCGACCGTCGCAGCGGCCGCATCCGCAATGTTCTTTCCCTGGCGATACTCGACGTCGTAGGCATACCTGCGACACGAGATACCAAGCTCCTCGGCCTTTTGGCGACAATCAGGTCGGAAGAAGGGCTCCCAGTACTGCGTGACGCTGAAAATCACGTTGGCTCCCTCGAACGCGGCCTTGAGGCTCTCGACGTCCTCGAGATCCGCCTGGACGACTTGGATGCCCTCGTCGGCGAGCTTTTGCGAAGCGGCTGATGTCGGGTTTCTTGTCAAACCCCGCACTTGGAAGCCAGCTTGACGGAAGCGGCGGGCGACGGAGCCGCCTTGGTTCCCGGTCGCTCCGACGACGCAGATGAGTCTATCTTGGGCGGACATGTTGGTGGCTTGGATGGAGAAACGAGCTGGTGACGGCCTCGCTTGGGACGAATTTCTCCGGGTGCAGCAAAGGTGATGCAAGTTGAAGCTGCCCGCCTTTTCGACTCCGTCGTAGGTGAATCAAGTTCCCCCGTCGCGTATGCATCGAGCCACGTACGGTGATAGCCCTCCGCTTGACTCTCCACCTCGAACCATGCTGAGCCAGTGAGCTCCACCGCTAGATCTTCTCGCGGAACGCTCGTCTTGGCGGATCACTTCATCTCTTTTCGTTCCGTACTACTTCAGTTTTGCCTATTTGCCGCGAAACGAGATGGCTTCCGATCAAGAGCAAGACGAGCAGCCGACTCGCACTTCCAGCCCGGCATCGGCCGCCTCAGAAAGCGAGCTCAACCCTGCTCAAGACGGAGCTGAGCATGAGCCGCTCCAAGTCGATGTTAGCGTCCGATTGCGACCCTGGAAGAAGCCGTTGCGCTAACATTTAGTCAGACCGATGATGCCAACACGGATGAAACGGATTCGACCTACGAATCCGATGCTGGTTCTACGGGGACGGGATCGATCACGTCGTCGATCCAGCATTACCAGTACGAGAATGGACGCCTGTACCACGCCTATAGACAGGGAGAGTATATGCTCCCCAACGACGACCAGGAACAGGAGCGCCTGGACCTCCAACACCACATCTGGCGGCTTCTGCTAGGCGGCAAGCTGTACACTGCTCCTCTGCCCGCTCCTGAAACGAGCCCACAGCTGCGCATCCTCGATCTAGGAACGGGAACGGGAATCTGGGCCATCGACATGGCCGACGAGTTCACCGCGTCCGAAGTCTTCGGCGTCGACCTCTCGCCCATCCAGCCCGACTGGGTGCCGCCCAACTGCCGGTTCCACGTCGACGACTACGAGGACGAGTGGACGTACCGCGACGACGAAAAGTTCGACTACATCCACGGACGGGCCCTGAGCGGCACGTCGGCCGACTGGGCGCGGTTCTACGGACAGGTCAAGAATAACCTGAAGCCGGGGGGAGTGGTCGAGATGCAGGAGTACGACGCGTGGATCTTTAGCGACGATGATAGTTGCGATAGGGCGACGTGGACCATGGAGTGGGTTGAGAAGCTCGATGGGGCGAGTAAGGTGTTTGGGAAACAGATCAATGTGGCCAAGAATCATCGGCAGTGGATGATTGATGCTGGGTTGAAGGATGTCAAGGAGCTGGCTTACAGAGTATGCACACGTCACCAGACCGTCTTCTTCGCGACTGACGCAGATTCAGATACCCATTGGTCCTTGGGCCAAGAACCCTAGGCTGAAGGAGCTTGGCAAATTCGAACTCACCCACATGCAAATGTCGGTCGATTCGCACACGCCGGCTCTGTTTACTCGAGTCTGGAACTACTCCAAGGAGCAGGTCCAGGTCTTGATGGAGGGCGTCAAGCGAGAGTTCCGGGATCGAGACTTGAGGCTGATTACGAGCTATCGCTTCATCAGCGGACGCAGGCCTCTGGAGGGGTGATGATTTTATGTGTGATGAGTTTGATGTTTTCTGTAGTGCGAGTCCAGTTACGAAGCCAACACAGTTGAAGTATTTATATGTCCGTGAACTACACACGACCCCTGGCCATGAGCCACTGATTGCGTACTTCCAGTCGATGAAGGCATCTTGCTCATGGATGTATACGCAGTTTTCCATGTGCACCGGGTCTCCGTCGTCGGAAAGGACGCTGATGAGGTATTGGATGTGGCCGAGGCACTCTCAACCGAGCTTGGGATTATTCGCCATGGGCTACGGCCCCGACATCCCCGAGGTCGAAGGCGGCCATTTTATGGAAGGGATGTCGGGGATCTGCGCTGGGGATATTCACGTCAGAGAGACAACGTCGGTAGAAGAGTGGTCTGTTTTCGTATCTGACACCGTACGGGGCCATATGTTCCTTCTCTGTAGTTGAAGCCTGAGTCTCGGTGTTAGATACTTCGTTTTATCATGCTGCCGAGAGAGAAAAAAGCAGACGTGGACCTAATGTGTCCGACATGATTTGGGAGAAGAATGGGAGTATATCGTAGGACACGGCTTGCTCGGGGGGGTGCTGACATGGAAAGACTCGATTTACATGACAGCATTATTCTCGGATGGGGGACAGCCGTCAGGAATCCCGAGAGGATTCGAATGTACTGGTGGGCAGATAGCATTTTAGGCTTGCAACTTCGCCCGGACGGTTGACTTGCAGGCTCCACCTGGTACCTTTAAGAAAAGCTGGTTTCTCAAACTGAAACTGCATGAATATTCGGCTTGATCTCAGCCAGGAAATAACTAACCCCTATCCCCTAGCCCCTATGCCTAGCTACTAAGCCCTGGCTACTAATCCCCACTCCATGTTTACTTTAAATTCAATTAACCCCGATTCTATTGGATCCTTAATCCTATTCGTAACTCAAGATAGTCCTATAGAAGAAGTAAAGTTGGAAAGAACCACGGGCTTCGTATTCTTGCCCTTCTCTCAGCTTTTCTTAATCACACCTAATGACGAGGAATGGGATGTGGTAGAAGAATTCGGAGGCGTCGTACTTTTATTCAAGTAGCTCTAGAGGGCTTTCCTAGTTCTCCCTGGAGACATAGGTCGTCCGAACTGACCCCCATCTTCCTCCCGAAAAGAGAATTCGGCCAATGTGAGCGCCGAGGTTAGCAAATAGTACCTGTGTTCCTTGGCATTCGACGTTGAGAACATCTCCGATTGTGACTTTGGGAGAGTACACTCGGGTGCTTTTGACAGGTGATGAAGAAACTCGGGACAGCCTTGCCACTTGGTCTTTGTCGATGAGGCGTTGACAGCAGCGCACCAGAGATCATTGCGGTTGCGGTTGAAGTCGTGGGGGTTAGGGAATCCATCACAGCTGATCGAGTTTGAGTTAGGTAGTTGGGTTGATGATCCTGTAGCTTGAGGTGATGAAGTTTGGATTGGTTGACCTGATTCGGGGCGATGAAGGATAGGTCTTCTTTCATGCCCACTCATCAATGAAAACTTTGATAAAGATATGAAGGAATGGTATCGGATGGTCAATGTCTTCGGTTCATGTCACCGCGTCGAGAATATCAAAGGGAACGGAACTTGCCAGTTGATGACCTACCAACATACGGAAACTTCTCTCCGGTTCTATACTATTGCAGTCGCCATCTGCAGTGGCCAGGGGTGGCCATGGAAGCTACTAGGTATGTTAGATACCTTACGCTTCAAAGGAAAGCTTCCGGTCCCCAAAACGATGTTCTCTGCGTGGCCCCTACTACCCAAACCTCGGTGTACCGTGTGACTCGTGTGAGCGAATCTTCGCGCCTGCGGTTGCGACTCTCTGGCTCCTGCGCTGGCCAATGTTTGCAGCATGTGCCATTCGTTGTCTCAAGCTGGGCCACTTGACTTTCCATTGCTCGTCACGGCACTTCCAAGTTCCAAAGGGTGAGGAAAATGTGAGGCAAATCACTTCAGAAGGACAGTTGGACTGATGGATGGGACAGATAGATGAAATCATTCTCATACCTAGTACCTAGTTTTCATCTGGAACGGGACTCAATTTCTTCCCGCCTGGTGGCTAATAACAATAAACAATAACAAATTATCCAATATGACGTCTACTTCGCGGACTGGGAGTTCCCTCTCATCCAACGTTTCTGGGAATATTCCACTCTTCCGGACACGTCTTCAAGTACATTTCAGGCAGAAAGAGTTTTCTTCGACGTTATGATCAACTTGATTATTAAGATGGTCCAGTTCATGGCTATATAGGACACAGCGAATCCCAGCTCGATCCCTCCACTTCAGTCTTCAGTCCTCAGCTTTCGAACACCATCACTACCCGCCTCCCAACCCCTCTCAACATCACCCACCCGGCGCACTTCCCCCTTCGAAACTTACATACTCCTACACAAACTCGCACAAAATGGGTCGCTGGAGAGTCGGTCCTCAAATTGCTTGATGCAGCCTGCAAGGCTACGGAGTCGAAACTTGGTAAGATGCACGCGGACATTAACCCCAAATGGCCCATCAACCAGACGAGCCAATGCTTGAACCCATTCAAAGTTCCCATGACGACAGTTTGCACATGTCGCTTCCTTCGCTTCGATTCAGGACGCGGTCGACTGACGCTCTCTAGAAATACTACGAGTGCGAAGTAAAGCGCAAGGTTGGAAATGCCCGTTGCAAGCCAAACTTCAATCGCCACGTATGTCCATATTTTGAGGGTGACCACGTGAGAGACAAACAATGTCAATGCGAATCCTGCAGTGAAATGTACACCACTTGGGAGTACGGCGCAGAAGTCCCCTTTCCCAACTCCTACTGCGAAGCCAAGGGGAAGTGTCAGCTCGAAGCCCACCGAGGGGCTCCGGACATTGTCATCTCGCCCTTTGACAGCCTGATTTCCCCCAATGTCTTCACGACTTCGAGTTTGCCAACACGATGGTTTGGAACGGAGTCGCCCAGAATAGGACCAAGGAGCAGGATGGCTTGTGCGGATACTGGGCCTTTGTCCCGCACATGGTCCAGTGAGTCGAGACATCTCTTGGCCGAAGATAGGGGTTAGTTTACTGACGAATGACAGGACTTACGGCGTCAGCGCGATAGGGAACCGGCTCCGTATCTAGATCAGCAGCTGGTGCAAGAAGCAGCGAACGCGCAGCGAGTGCCAGACGACGGTCCTCCACACGCCGGCGCACAAAACCAGCGGCAGGCATATCTTCGTGACTACGCTATGCGAAAACCGAAAGTGCCAGCTACCGTTCTACAAGCAAAACCCTGTATACCTAGAAATGGACATCTAAGAATGAGGGGGGTAAGGAAGATGAGGATGAGAAGGATGAGGGAAAGAAGGGAAAGGATGATAAGAAGGATAAGGAGGATGGGGAGTATGGAAAGATTACCAGGGTTAGTTGAAAGGTATGCCTTGTCATTGGCGAAGCGTTGTGGTATGTTTCAAGAAATTCAGCATCATGATGTGTGTGTGTGTTGACGGAAAGCTTGGTGAATATGGCCTTGTGCTTCACATTAGAGCCACATGTACTACACTTTTACATCGTCCAAGGCACAGTCTTGACTCTTGGATGATGTCAAAACTTCTGTTCAGACCATTTCATCCCCATGTCACGGCTGAATGCATCATGGCAGATTCGGTTAGCGCACGCGAGACCCCGATCTCAGCTCTTCGAGATACCGCTTCAGCCTTCCATCACCACCAAACCCGTAACCTACATCGTGACCACATCAAGATGACCACCTCATACGAGTACAAACCCCTCCAAAACCCCCGAGAAATCCGCGTCCTGCACCTCTCCCCCGGCACCGGAGCCATAGCCTTCACGCTCCAAGCCGTCAAGCTCGACGCCGACCCGGAATATGAGGCAATATCGTACTGCTGGGGCGACGCCAGCAACCCGCAAACCGTCCACTGCGAGGGCAAGACGCTGCAGGTAACGCCCAGCCTGTTCACGGCGCTGAAGCGGCTGCGTCTGCCGGATCGGCCGAGGACGCTCTGGGCCGACGCCGTGTGCATCAACCAGGCCGACTTTGGCGAGAAGGGCAAGCAGGTCGAGCTGATGAGCCAGATATATTCCAAGACGTGGCGGATTCTCATCTGGCTTGGTGAGGATACGACGGGGTTGGAGGGCGTGGGGGAGAGCGTGCAGGAGGCGTTGAGGCTTTTGCCGACGCATTCGTATGATGGGCCGGAGCTGCAGAGGGTTTCGAGGGAGTTTTTTGGAAAGACTGCGGTATGTGAGAGTTTGGTGTTTGTGGTGAAAGATGCATGGTGACCAAGTTTGTAGGAGCTTCGGGAGAAGAAGCAGCCAAACGTCTACGACCACGACTGGACGCCCATCAACCAGCTCTTCGCGCGGCCGTGGTTCGAGCGGAAATGGATCATCCAGGAAATCGCCATGGCTCCCGACGAGGTCCCGAGGTTGATGATCTGCGGCGACATCGAGCTCCCGTGGGCGGACGTGGCCAGCGTGGCGTATAGGCTCGGGGCATACGGGATAGTGTGGCCGTTGGCCGGGTTATCTGTCCGTGAGTAGTCTTCACCCCATCAACAGGCGAAGTGTGTGATGATCTAACAGCCCAGTCAACCACTTCCCGACATCCATGCCCTCCTTCTGGCTCAACGGCGTTCTCCAGCGCAACACGGGCAACGCCTTCATGATCATGATCATCAAGCACTACCGGCTCCAAGCCTCGCTCCTCGACGGCTACATCGCCACCGTCTTCTTCAAGTGCACCAACCCGCGCGACCACGTGTACGCCCTTCAGAACCTTGTCCCCTCGTCGAGCGCTCCCGAACCCGACTACACTCTCCCCGTGGCCGACGTGTGGAAGCGCTTCGCCGTGTCGTCGCTCGTCGACGACCAGAACATAAAGTTCCTCGCCCTGGCCATCAGCATGCCTGCTCCCCTGTCTCTTTCTTCGTCAACCGAAAGTCCCCCCTCGTGGGTTCCGCTTCACGCCGACGGCGCAGTGGCGAACCCGCTGTCGTCGTACTCGATCCGGCCGCCGTGCTTCGGAGCCGGAGGGAGCGTCACGCCCCGCATCTCCGTGTCCGAAGACGGCCGCCGGCTGCACCTCCGAGGTCGCGTCGTCGATACGGTGAAGGCCACGGTGATGAACCTCGTCGACTCGCCGATCCCGTCCGAGGAAGACGTCCTCCCCAAGAAGACGTTTTGCAGCCGCATCATCATGTGGAAGCGCAACTGGCTGCAGGCGTGTCGAGACCTGGCCTCGGACGGGGACTGGGAGGGCTTATCTGCTGCGCGCAAGAGGGACTTCACCAAGACGGTCATCTGCGAAATGACGGGCATGCGCGACCCTGCTCCGGAGGACGTGGTCGACGCCGTGGAAGTCTACGTCGCGTACCTGTTCGACTTCTTCAAGCCGGGTTACGTCCTCGAGCGGGCCGACCGCAAGACTCTCCGAGCGCACGCGGGGATGATCGAGAGCTCCATCTTGGGATTGGTAGGGGCGCTGCGGTTCTGCACGACGGAGGAAGGCCGGTTCGGACAGGTGAGCAAGAAGACGCAGGCGGGAGACGTGTTTTGCGTGCTGCTCGGGGCCGACGTGCCGTATGTGCTGAGGCCGACGGGGAGGGGCACGTATAGACTAGTTGGGGATGGTTATCTTTGCGGGGTGATGCACGGGGAGGCACTGGAGGATGGGAGGTATGAGACTGTGGATATTGTTCTAGAGTAGGCCTTTGTTCTGTGATGAGTGGCGGTTCTTTCTTCTCGTCTCCTATCTCTATCCGTCTACTTGGTAGTCGTGTTGTCAGATTATATAATACGCCATATATACGCTCCCAACATCCCAAGCAAGCCCCAAATACAAAGTGCTGACACAATCCTCCTCGGAATCACGTCACGGCTCGCTCGGCATCGCCCAAACAGGCAATTCTCCCACCTCCAGCCCTCTCCTCAAGGAGAAGCCGGAGCTGTTTACCAATCCAGGACATAGATCAGTAATTCATTTTCCATTCTTCGAATACCTCGAACCTATCCATGAACTTATGAAGCCACCATCACCGACACCTGCATAGATAGTTTGTTCCGTCATGATCCGTCGGATGTGGATTTCTAAGCCGGGCCGAGTGGCCGGATCCATTACCAATCCGATCCCACACGCGGCCTTGGGTTCAACTGCCTGCACCTAAACACGAAGTGGCTCTCTCTTTGGTTCCTCTATTAAACTACGGATAGGCCCCGTTCTTGAAACTCTCGCTCTCATGGCATCATCCCGCATCAACCAGCTCCGATCCTTCTTCACCATGGCTTCCAAGACTAAGACCGACATCACCCTGTACACCGTGGGCACGCCCAACGGCATCAAGGCCTCGATTCTTCTCGAGGAACTTGGTCTCGACTACAAGGTGCGGGGGTTAATGCCAAATATCGCAATCCCTTTATCCGTACCTAGAGTCTGCATATTAACACCCTTCAGGTCTACCCCATCCGCATGACGGAAAACGAGCAAAAGGAACCCTGGTTCTTGGAAATCAACCCCAACGGCCGCATCCCCGCCATCACGGACAAGTTTGCCGACGGCGAGCAGATTAGCATCTTTGAGAGCGGCGCCATCCTGCAGTACCTCATTGATCGGTACGACAAGGACAACAAGGTTTCGTATCCCTACGGCTCGCGGGAGCACTGGGAGACGACGGGTTGGGTACTTTCCTCCTACTTCGCTCTGGTTTGACCGGGTTGCTGATTGGTGATGGCAGCTCATGTGGCAGATGGGCGGCTTGGGCCCGATGCAAGGCCAAGCGAACCACTTCAAGCGTGCGTCTTTACTCATCAAGCATGAATAACGCAGCGTTCACTAACATCAAGCAGGATACGCCCCCGAAAAGATCGAGTACGGCATCAACCGCTACGTCAACGAAACCCGTCGTCTGTACCGCACCATGGAAACCAAGTTGGAAAAGTCACCGTCGGGCTTCCTCGTCGGCGACAAGCTGACCATTGCCGACATATCCTGCTGGGGTTGGGTCGCTGCTCACAGTGCGTTTCCCTTCTCTTTCTCTTTCCTTTTTCCTTGTCGTCTCCCATCAATGAGAAATGCTAACTAGTCGCAGAGTGGTCCGGCATCGACATTGAAGAATTCCCCAAGCTGAAGCAGTGGCTCTACACGCTTCTCGAGCGACCCGGCTTCGAGGCTGGTCGCAACGTGCCCTCCAAGCACACGGCGTTTGACAACAACAAGTTGTCTGAGGAAGAGCTGGAGGCCAAGGCTGCGGCGTCGAGGGGTTGGATCCAAGCTGGGATGAAGGATGATGCGAAGAAGTAGTTCTCTTACTAATATGACTTAAATGATTGACATGTCCAAACCACCTCGTCGACTATTGTGATGGCTATGAATATCCTACTTCTTCACAACTCTAGCCAAGTGACTCCTCACCGGCACATTCGTCTTCCTCCCAACCTCCGGAAACCCCTCCAACCCAACCCCCTTCTGGAACACCAAACAATGCGACGACCCCCCAAAATGAAACATCCCCGTCTCCTCCCCCTTCTTCACCCGCTGCCCCTCCTTCACCGTAATATCGCACGAACTCACCTCGTCCATCCCAATCCCCACAAACGCCAACAACCCGATATCCTTATTATCCGCCTCGATCACAATCACCGCCCTCGTCGCCAACGCAGCGAGATACCCCTGCGCGCCCTTTAACCCCTGATCGTTCAGCTCCGCCACGCCCGACCCGTCCTCGCGCTCGCCCAGCGGCTCGCTAAAGTACGTCCCCTCGACGACGAAGGCGCGCCGGACGGTGCCCGAGACGGGGGCGTGCCAGCGGTGGTACGAGAGGGCGGACAGGAAGGCCTGGTAGACGGAGCCGCCGACGAATTCGGACGAGAGCTTGTCGTGGCCGAGCATGTCGAGGACCGAGTAGGGCTGGCCCTTGTTGAAGAAGTTGTCGCGGAGTTTGATGTCGTGGGTGATGTTGAAGACGGCGGATTCGCACGCGTTGGCGATGACGCTGTCGTCTTCGGGGGATGCCACGGGGCGGGCTGAGTCCTGGAGGCGACGGGTGAAGAAGTCTGAGGTCATGTAAGCGCAGGTTGTGAATCGCGAGTCGAGGCGTGAATCTTACCGTCCCAGGACTTGTAACCGTAGTTCTTGGCCGTCGGGTCGCACACGTACATCTGCTCAAACGACATGCTCGAGTCGCTTGGCTGGTTGGCCACGGCCATGAGATCCGTCACGGCCGTCTTTCCAAACCAGCCGAGTTCACGGTCACCAAGAACGTCGGCAGATGCAGGAGACTACCAATAGTAAGCCTCCAAGAACAGACAACACAAACCTCGCAACATCAACTCACCTGCAAGAACTTGCCCCATTCCTGCAACATCTTCTTAATAACCCGATTCACATCCGGATCCAAGAAAGCCGCATGACCACTATCCCCTCGTCAGCACCACCTCTCCCCCAAGAAACCCAGGAAACATACCTCGGCGTCCCCATAGCATAGTCAAAAATCGCACACATCGGCACACCCACCATGCCCACACTCTCCGCCGCATCCGTCCACTCGGGCGCGCGACTCAAGATGTGATTCAGAAGCCTCAACATCTCCTCATACCCCCTGACCTGCGGCGCACCGGTAGGGTCGCGACAGTACGGCGGCTTCTGGGGGATCTCCTGCCACATCTGCACAAAGTACATGTAGATGCGCGGCGTCGTCTCGATCAGGTCCTTGAACTCCTGGAGCACCGGGTGCAGCGGCTCCGGGTTCGCCGCGACGTGCTTCTTGACCCGGTGGAGGTACTCCCGGTGCACGCGGTGGTCCGCCGGGAGCCAGGCTCCGGGTCTGTTTGGTGGTTAGTCGTGAGAGAGGATGCTGTTAGGGGACGTTGACGTACTTGTGAACCCGGTGCTTGTGGGGAATGTCATGTTCTTCGCCGTGTTGAACAACCATTTTGCTTCTTTGCCTGATCCAACTGTTGTGAATGAACAAACCTTTCACTCTTCACCTCACCTCCCACATATATACCAATACTCCCATTCCAGCCGCTGTGGATTGTCTTCGGCATCTACATCCGTGTCAGATCCACGCACATCATCATGACGTAAAGACTTCCCAGCCCACGCCATCTTCCAGCCATGAAAACCAACATCTGCTTCACCTTCGGATATAACGGCCTCGATAGTGCGTATGACAGAGGACACAAAGTTCGACGGATCTAGCCGTGCAGCCCGTCAATCAACGACGCCGTGTGTTTGAACTTGTTCTTATTCGCCTACTCTCCGAATCCGCCGAAAACAAAACTCCTTCGTCAATCAGGGGAATCGTTTTCGAGGACGTCAGGCACACGCGGCCAAAACGCCCTCACCCGTCACGCCCCGTTGCTCTAATTCCAAGGTACTTTGCTAAGAAACACCACCAAGGTTGACCATTTTAAAACAGTGTCAAGGGAAGAAAAAAACAATGTCCACGATTAAATACATACGATAGGAACCCGGAGGTTGGTGTCTGTCAAGCCCAATGGCAGTCCGTCCACGGTGAGTCTATCCCCATCTAGCTATCCGACTCCCGTGGATGCCGTATCATGGTAAATGTCGCTGGAATATCCAGTCGAGCGTTCAAATTGAAAAGAAGGAAACAAAGGGAACAGCAGTTGCGTCGCTAAGCGGGACTGGTATTGAAAGGTTCAACTAACACAAGGCTGAATGCAATGAAGTTGACAAGGAAATTCGTTACGTCGTAAGTGTCGTCGGGACACGTCGGTGGTATGTATGTGTCGATCTAGATCGTTTTGTGCAGTTGTGGCCCGTTACATGACCACGCAGCAGCCGCAGCCACCCTTGTCGTCGTCCACGGGCTCCGGCTTTCGTTCGACCACGGGCTTCGGGGCCGATTGTGGCGTCGAGTCGTGCTGCGGCGTGTGTGGTGTGACGGGCGTTCGGGGACTGGCCAGAGGTGTGTGAGGAGTGTCTTGGATCTTGGGCATGGTCGAGTACGAGGAGCCCAGTCGTGTCGGGCTCTTGGCCGGCTCCAGTCTCAGAGGCCACTCGTCTTCCGCCTGCTGCTCGTCGCCGGCTGTCTGCTTTTCCAACTCTGTCGTCTCTGGCGGCATCAAGGAATGGTCGTTGAGAGGACGGAACTCCTTGTCGTACACATCGCCAAACTTGCCCTCCTTCTCCCACTTTTCTTGCTGCAGGCGTCTCGCTACGGTGGGCAAAAGTTGCTGGTCGGGTGGCAGGCGAGGATCGGGCTTGTACGAGTTGATCATCCAGGGCGGGTCGCCTTCGGGAGCCTTGTTCACGTTGAGCTCTCCCGATCTCGTCGATGGTCGGGTGGAGATGCTCCCGTTGGACTCCCTGTTGGAGCCGGATCGAGTCTTTGGTCGCCCCGTTGCCGTGGTCGGCGGCCTCGATCCAGACGTCTTGCGAGGGGCCTTCTTTGGGGAGACGTCAGTCACGGATCGCTTCGCGGCCGGAATTCCACTAAGAGACGCGGCGTCGGATCCCTTGATGCTCGTGCTGCGAGATCGCGTCTTGGTATTCGTCAAGGGCTCGTCCTCGGGGCTGTCGGTGATCTTGCGAGCACCCGGTGGGAACGTATCAGTCATTGGAGCTGGGCTGGCCTTGGGAACGGGAATTCGCGAGCCACCCTTGGCAGCGGCAGGTTTGGTCGCAAAGTACGCGTTGGCTTCTTCCTCTGCAATCTCCTCGGGAGTTCGGATATCCCAGCTATTGACCACGTTTTCGGGACGGGACTCGTGGGTAGAGTTCTTTCGAGAACGAGGGTTGTGGCTGTGTTCGGAATCATTGGTGCCTCGACGCATGGCGCTGCGGCTGCGGTCTCGCCTTTGCTTGCTCGGGGCTCGAGCACGCGGGATGAAGATTCCGGCGGCCTGAAGCTCCTCGCTCTCAATCTTGGCCAACTTGTCCCGATGAATCCATTTGGAGTCGTCTTCGGGCTCGGACACGGCGACGGAACCCCGTTTCCGATCGTCTCCGTTGCGGTGGGAGTAGGACCAAGTCCCGTCGTCCAGAGATGGGCTCGGCTTCAGCTCAGTAGCATGGTCCAGCCGCGCACCCCGATTATCGTGTGAGTTCATCTTGCGGGAGGCCTGCTCGGTGCCAGAGTGATACGAATTCGAGTTGCCGTTGAGATGAGGGCGATGAGCGTCATCGTGGTTCACGTGGTTCGTGTGGTTCGAGGGAGGATCCGCGTCGAGATCAAAGGCCTGACAAGTCAGCTCACGTCAAGGCTGGTCAAGGGCAAAAACGCACATCTTTGTGAGACTCGGTGTAGCCCCAAGAATCACGGATCCCATGGCTGCTGCGCGGTGGAGTGATGGTTGCGGTGGTGGTTGGGCCGGGTGCCATTGTGGCCTGTGGATGGCGACCGCGACCCCCTAAATGAAAGACAAAGGAGCGCGACGAGGTGAAGGGAAGATGGCGGAAACGGTCGGCGAGGGCGGTCGGATATGTAATATGTATTCACGGGTCGGTAGCGATCGAAAGAGGGTCGAGAACGGTGAGAAAGGGCCGGTAGCCTCCGAGATCAAGGGCGAATGATGAAAAACGAGAGACGCAAATGCGAGAGGGCGGGTCTTTGAGGGGGCGCGACCAGCTCTCCAGGCCCGACGAAGAGGACGTGGCGATGTCACGGCGCGCAGCAGTATTGGGAGGACGACGGCGAAGCAGATCTAGGAGTGCCAATTCGTCGGCGAGTAAAGGCGCGTCGGGAAACCAGAGACGAAGGCGAAAAGCCAAAGGCCACTGGGCACGAGGAAATGGTGATGGGGGCTTTTTCGCAGGTTCAAGGGGAGGTTTCCCGTCAAGGAGGCTGGTTGGATGGGAAGGAGTCGACGAGCTAGCACTGTGCAGGCGGGAGTACCTTTTTGGCGCCTGCCGCAAGGAGAGAGGGAGTGATTCGCACAGGAGGGACGAGATTCACACAGCGGGTCTGGTGCAGACGCCGCTTTATGCAGCCAAAAATGGCGACGAATCATCTCGTATTCGTGCAAAAGTCCAATCGACGTGCGCTCCCCTGCTGCCGCCCCGTATTCTAAGGCCTACCCGCCTGTAATATAGGTACCTCCCCACTAAACCACCGCCTAGCACAGGCGGGGTGCCCTGGCCCCTCACTGTCGGAGCGGATGACGGGTCGGACGGGAGCATCAAGTGGCTGAGGGAGAAAAGAAGGACTCGTCGTTTTGCCATGGTTTCTGATGTATTGATCCTGTTGCAGTCGAGGGCTGCGTAATCGTCCAAGTTGTGCCGCGCACAAACCTTGGATTCTTTGTTGTTGCACATGTCATCGGGTGCATCATGAGGGCATCATCATTCGTCGGTCCCGTCCAGTAGTGCACATGATAAATCGTGGAGTGCCATCACGACTGCGAGTAAGAGGTGCATCATGGATCTTTCTCCACTGGTGAATCCTATTGTCATAGGCCAACTCTGCAGACGCCCCGTTCGTTTCACCCTGATTGATCAATGGGATGCAGCAGAGAGGATGGCGCGCAGCACCAACACTCGGCAGGATTGAGAGGCTCAGCGAGCGGCGCGCTCATGCTCACTCACAAGGTCACACTCTGGACGAAAAGCAAAAGGACTGGCCCCTGGTCGTCTTGATCCATGTCGTCGAGGAGAGAAGAGAAATGGGGGTCACGAATAGATGACAGGGGGCAGGCTCTGCACAAGCAACGGGCGACCGAACGTCGTTATTCCAGACAGTCCAAGCTGAGAGTCAAATGCCCATGTTTGCTTTTTTTCTTTTCGGTGAGGTCCACAGACTGACTCGTCGCCTTGTTTCTCCCTATCAACTTCTCTCGAGCTGCTCTCCTCGCCTGAACGCCTCCGGCTAGAGACGAGGCTATTCACACCCTCACCGCTCGACGCGATATATTCGTGCCCAACCGAGAGAAAACAATCACACTCGCGGGCAAATCCGAGGCGACAGAATCTTCATCAATCTCAACCGGACGGACCGGTGCCCAAACCAGAGATGCCGAAATTAGCACGTCGCCAGTCCCGTCCCATCGTTCTGGGAAAAGATCACGGGCTGCCCGTGCACGTCCCCCGGGCTCATTTGCACAATGATTGACCATGCCCATATCACGGGCGAGACATTGTCGACATTGCGGTGTGATCCTGAAGTTCCTGTCGTGACGAGATAGAGCGGAATGGAGCGCTGCCTGCCCCTTCATTCGCCATGCCGTCTCATCGTGGCCTTGGTGAAATTCTCCGTCCAAAACAAAGCAAAACTGCTAGTGACGCCAGGTTTCACTGCTTCTCAACCTCTGCTCGCTCTGCCCGAAACCGCACTGTCTTCGCACGGCCCCCCGGATGTACCTCGTCCGTTCTTCCTCTGGTGAAACGCCCCACAGCTGTCACGGCACTTTGTTTCTCCAGAATCTCGCGTGGGATAATTCAGCATTATTCCATCCCGACCTCTCGGGTCGTTGTTTTGTTTGGTGAGACATCATGTCATCTCCTTTGACAGCATTCCTCGTTGCTGCTGATCTTGCTAACTCCTTCTCCAGCATCTCGAGATTGCCATCTTCCTAGACATCATCCATAGTATCAACACATTCACATCGGCTTCATCTTATGCTTTCACCTTGTTGTTCCTAGTCCTAGGCTACCTTAGTCGAGGTCCTCCGTCTGTTTGCCCTTCCTCGAATCTGGGCAGTCAGCCTATCCAATCCCCATCATGGTTTGAACGGTGGCCTCCTCGCTGCCTAGTGAGTCAGAGGCACTACCTTCATCTGAAGAATCCTCGACCTCGACAGCTTCTCAACTTCGACTTGTCATCATCCTCGTCAAACACGAATTCCCATTCAACTCGATCCTTCCCGCCGTCAAACTGAGACATCCCCCACTATCCCCACGGCCTCGGCCCGGCCAGAGAACTCACTAGTTTCACCGAACATCAAGACAAACCCACGTTCTAGGAACGTGGTGGACATTGCGTCGAAATGAGCGCCATGGAGAAAATGCCAATGCGGAGGAGGACCAGAATTGTCTGCATATCCGATACGCACAATTTCACGGTGAAACTCCCCAAGGGCGATGTTCTCATTCATGCCGGCGATCTCACGAATCAGGGGAGCTACTCGGAGGTTTGCACTCGCAAATCCGCTCGTCACCCAGTCCTGACTATCTTTAGCTCTCCAAGACCGTGAAGTGGCTGGAACAGGCCGACTTCGAGGCCAAAATCGTCATTGCTGGTAAGTTGCCAACTTGGACCACGCGGGACTCAGCCAACCTCGACAGGAAATCATGATATCACGTTGGACAAGGACTTCTTCGAGCAACACGGCCTCTACTTTCACAATCAGAAGATCCAGTCGCCATCCGAATGCCTATCTCTCTTTACAGAGTCGACGTCCTTGACATATCTGAACCACCAGTCGGCCACAATTCGATTGACCTCTCCGTCTGGGCCTCGGACGGAGTTCACCGTCTTTGGTTCCCCATACTCTCCCGAGCATGGCCTCTGGGCATTCGGCTATCCAGCTCCCCAGAATCCAATCTGCGGTGAGCTTACTCGCCTCTGGGAACAGATACCGTTGGAGTCGGACATTGTGGTCACGCATACGCCCCCGAAATCTCACTGCGACGAAACACCCGGGAGAGGGTCTGTCGGCTGTGAGGCTTTGAGACGAGCTCTCTGGCGCGTGAGGCCTCAACTCGCCGTCTGCGGACATGTCCATCCAAGCAGAGGTTCTACAAGAGTCGTCTGGGACTTGACTTCTCGCAATACGCCGTACAAGGAAGAGCGGGCTACCCAATGGATCGACCCCGGTGAAGGAAACAACAAAATCAGCCTCGTCGATCTCGCCGGAAAGAAAGGCCCGTCCCTCGCCAATGATGGTTCATTTCCCGGGCGGTTCCAATCTACGCCAATCAACCGACCAGCTCCGGCTTCTCCATTGACATTCGGTTCTGGCGATGTTGATGCCCAAGCTGTCAGCACCGTCGGGCTGGGAGATGCGACTTCGCCGCGGAGCGACCATGTGGCACTCGATGGGAGGATGGGCCGTCGAGAGACGTGCGTCGTCAACGCAGCCATCATGAAAAGCAACTGGCCACATACCGGCGGCAAGTCGTTCAACAAACCGATCGTGGTCGATCTCAATCTCCCCGTTTGGGATGAGGCTCGTGATGTGGTGTCGTGAGTGTAGGGTAGGATTGTCCAATGGACGAGGAACAATGATTGATGCCCAACGCACAAAGTCATGGGAACAACGCCTCCATTGAGAATTGAAGAATGATTCGAGGTCCTTGGGGAATCCCAATTGATTTATGTGTGTGAGATTGGCGCTTAGATGACGTTTTGTCTTTGTTCTCGACTGTAAACATCCGTCTCTCCACGTCTCACGCAAACATTGGACAGCATTGCAGCAACACCAATTTCCCGCTACCTATTCTCATGGGTTGCAAACCGAAACCTCGAGTGAGACTACACGTCAGCGTTCTTTGTCCTCGCACGACACGTCGAAGTCGGGTCGAGGTCGGGTCCGTTGATTGCGACGGTGTGTTATGGATGGCCTCAATGTGAGATCGGCTTGCTACCCTGAAGAAACATCGGTTGGGAGCCGAGGACAAACTTACGTTATCCACGCGTAGCATAGGCACACCTCCATCTATCAATCGATTGTTCGTTCCTTTGGGTTAGGAATGCAGTCTATCCGTACTTCGTACTGTTCTTCCGATGCTTCCCTTGCTATCTTTACCAACAGGTACCATGTACCCGTAGCTCTCTGTCCTAGCTGAAGCGAAGCTCTTATCACAAGCTATTTGGTATCACGTTCAGAGCATCAACAAGGAGCTCTTCGCCTCTCCATGGCGCCAAACTCCCAGCCGGGCCTCGCGCCAATTGACCACGAGAGCGATCTCTCAGCCTGATTCGGCAGGAAGATCGTCAATCATCCCCCAAGTTCAATTGATCCGAACCAATGTTCTCCCTCTCCTCTCCTCCTCCCTCCCCCCTTCCCCCCCTTTGCCCCCGAACCATGAACATTCCTCCCCTCAATCTATCTGCGGGGGCAACGATTCGCCGCTGACAAGCTGACCATTAGAAGTGCGGCGGCGACGGCGGCGGTCGTGTGGGGGAAGCTCACCGCCACAGGGGGGGGGCAAAAGCAGCAAAGGCCAGATGATGAGACTGGACCAGGAATGACGACCACAAAACAGTCGACGACGACCCAGGGTGGCTGAGCGGGAAGGGGGTTGCGATAAGCAGTCAGTCAGTACCCTCGGAGCTAGGCTAGGCCATCCCATCCAAGCTTCAGGGGTTCAGTTACGAGGTCATAGCCTCTCCGGAGGCGGGAAACCACTGGACCTCCAGCTGTGTCCCACAGAGCAGGTCGCAAGGGAGCAGAGGCCCATGGTAGGCCCGGAAGGGGACGACGCCCAGGCCAACCCCGCGTTTGGCGACCGCCACCAACAGCAAGGCACAAGGGAGGAATGGACGAGAGAGGACCAGGCACAGAGGGAACAAGAGGTGCTAGAGGACCAGGGGTTCCACAGGCCGGTGATGGTTGCTAGAGCGAAGAAAGGTCAGCTCAGAGGTTGTCGCACTTGGAGGGGTAGCAAGCAAGCGAGTTGTCGCCATTAGAGAGGGAGAACAAGTGCGGGGTGGAGAGAGGGAGAGAGGGAGCCGAGACGGAGAAATGAGTGACTTGCTTTCAAACGAGTTTGCGCAATGGCCCGTTATTGTCGCCAAGTCCCCAAGCAACTGAGGCATTTGAACAGTGGACGAGCTAATAAACCCGACGAGAGCGTGACGGCTACGTTGTGATGAAAGTGGTGTGTGGTCTCGTTGGTGCGGGTTGCCGCGGGATATTCTGTTTGTACTGTAGGACTCTCGCGAGTTCCAGTAGGGGTTCATCGCCAACCGCGGGGAGGGGTTGTCTTCTGAACAAGGCCTGTTTGCTCTTCTCGTCTTGCTCAAAAGAGAAGATGAACTAGTTAGCCGTGCGAACTAGACACGCCTCGATGGTGTCCAGCAGTCCCCTAATTCTCCCCCCTCCCTCCAACAAAGCTCACATGTCTCAGCCGTCATACCACAGGGCACGTGGAATTCCAGAGCAAAGCAAGCTTGCTTTACTGACACACACGCTCCTCAAAGGAATACCTAGAAAAATCGGCAGTCAGTGATTGATTACCCACGTGGTGGTGCTTGATCGACCGAGAAGACCCCTCAAGAAGCCGAACGGGCCAAAAGAAGTCAAGACCTTCAAAGGAGGGGCAACCTATGGAGGGGCATTCCGGTGGGCAGCGGGCGAGGACAAGACCTGTCCACACACCCAACCGTATGATGGTGGGCTGTCCTGGGAATCACACTGTAGACGTTTGGAAAAGTTCGAAGGGGGAAGTGAACGTAGGAGAATGGTCATCGGCCGCGTCCGTTCCCGCGAAACATGAGGATTTCTAGAATATCGTGTGTCCTTTTTTCGCCCCTCCTGTCCCCAGACATGTTCTCGTTTTTTTGCTTTTCCCGCCCAGAGGGAAGAGCGCATTGCAAATCCCCCCTCGGCAGCGCTGACGGGAGAGCAGCTTCAGCAGCCGGGATCAACCCAGCCAAGGGGCCTGTGATCCTCAAGCCACCGCTCCGATCAGATCAGCCGGCGGGGCATTTTTGGCGAGCGAGTGATGAGCAGCGTTGCTATTCCTATCGCGGGAGCTTTGGGGAAAGGATCCCAAGGAACAGGAGGAGGAGGAGGAAGAGGAAGAGGCGTCAATCCTCCATTCTTGCTCGACCGACAGACTGCCCAACGTGCATTGCCTTCGGGACTTGTTGGACCTTTTCCCCGATGATGCTCGTCGCGTCATCAGCAGAGCTGCACTGCAGAGGGACAAACAGGGCCGCGAGCGTCGCACAGCATACAGGCCAAAACGTCCGGCGTGTGGTCTCACGGCGCATGCGGAAAGGCGTCTGATTTCTTCCTTCTGTGACCCAGAGCCTTCCCAGACCCGGTCTCATTCGATAGATTGGGCCGTTTGCGGGCCGCCCTCTCGCGAAATGTCAGCGTCCATCCTCCAAGCAACTCCTCCAAGCAAGTCGCTCATCTTTGTCGAATCAAGAAGGGAAAAGACGGCCGCTAGATCCGCTTCGTCCCGACCAGAGACGCCAATCCTCCCCCAAAGCGTCCAATGGCCGGACGGTCTCTTTGCAGAAGCCGTCCGTTCGGTAGTTTTTTTTTTCCTTCTTGGTCTTCTTCCAGCCCTAACGGTTTTTGCTCATGACAGTGTCACACTGGCCACCGCCCACTTTGGAGGGGTAGCTTTTTGAGGGAAAAGCTTGGTCAGGCAAGGGACCATCTGACATGTTGGATTTGCAAAGTGAGGTTAGTGAAGAGACCCTTGGGGGACCTCGATGGAGACCTTTCAGCTTGGTCTCTGCAGGAAACAGGACCAAGTTGCCAAGGTGACTGCTCGAGAGTGGGCGTTTGCTAGCAAGTCTAGCAACTCGAAGCTATTCGTCCAATGGTTCCTGGAGGTACCGCCGTGGTCGTATTGCTCGTCTATGACGAATTTGTCAAACCATTATTGAACATACAAACTTGGAACGGCACCGATGGATGGGGTCGACTAGTTGATGCGTGCATCCGAGATACAGGCAAGCGCTGCAGGTGATGCAATCCCTGGAGGGGCAAGGAGGGAGGAAAATACGAATACAGGCTGGCTTCGGATTGTTTCTTGATGTTTGAACGCAGCCGCCGAAGTGTTAGAGTGGGTGGTTTATCCGTACATAAGCTCTGAGGGCATGGCTGAGGATAGTTTCTGGGCTGGGTGCAAAAAGCTTGGAAGTTGGTCAGTTTCCTCAAGGCGTTACAGTTAGACCCTGAGAGCTTTGACGCGTAGATGGATGACATCTTCAGGGCTTTAAATCGGAGTATACTGCACGTAGTACCTATCTGGATAAATCTCTACAGCGATCTCAATATAAAGTACTTATACTTATACACATACGGACTGTTAGGAAACTCAAGGGTATGCTCTGGGCCAGTACAAATGGAGGCGAAAATAAGCATAGTGTCGATCAAGATGTATTAACGGCCCGTCAAAGCGTAGAGAAGCGGAACAAGTGGAATAAGCAATTCAATCAATCCCTTGAGAGCCCTTCTCTCCCAGCATGGCGGTGACGAGAATGATCAGCATTCCTGCTTGGTCTGCATTGCCGCCCATTCCACGTTAAAATCCCGTGTCATCTCCATGCACTTCCACCAAGGCACACACACAGATCTCTCCCACTCCCATCCTTGTCCCCTCCCTTTGCCCGTCCAAAGAGAACCAGCCAGAGCCTCGAAACAAGCGCCGGTGTGGCAGGCCACGCAGCAAGCAAACATGGACCAGGACCGCGAGAGGTGTCATGCACATGTGCCCCTCCCATCCATCATTCTTCCATGAGCGAATTCGGCCTGCCACTGAGAAAAGCTGCAGGTCCGTCGGATGAGGCATTGATGTGCCAGAGACTTTCGTGGGGGGGACCCAGAACCAGAAACCCGGTGGATATATCTCGCATTGTCGCATTTTCGCTTTGTTCCTTTGTTATTTGTTTTGTTCGGCTATCATGGCCACGGCCACGGCAACGGCCACGGTTACGAGCACCCGACAAGGAGAGGAGACCAAGGCGATGGATTTCTTCGTGGGTCGTGGCCGGGGAATTCGTTCTTGGAACTGCTGCAGGGAAAGGCATCACGAGGGTCGAGAAGCTATTCCTGCAGGCCCCCTCCCGAGTCCACCTCCATGTTTGCAAGGGGAAGAAGCTACGTATCGCCGACCGAGCGTGATAGGAAGAAGAGAGAGCAGGAAGGGGTGTGTGAGTGTGTGAGTGGGTTCGTACCTACTTCGTGCAGGAGGGCCAGCGTGTCGGCCACGGTCCATGGCATGCAGCAAAAGGGAAGACGTCGAGTCCTAGCTGAAAGAGAAAGAAAGGGCAGCGAGCCGAGTGGGCATCGATCCCGCCCAACGCATTTCGACAATCTCGCACAACCAGGGACTGCTCATCTTCGGTTGCATGAGGATACGTACACAAGGATTTTATGCAGCCCCGGGTTTTCTTCGACGAAGAGAGATTGAAAAATGGCGGACAGATGCTGCAATGCCCCCGTCGAAGGGCCATCCCCTCCACGACCACCACCCCTTTTTTTCGTCGCGCTTTCATTCTCGAACGAGCGAGACGCAAGAGTGTCGTGAACAAACGAGCAATCCAGCCAGCAGGACGTCGATACGTGTGCAGCTTTGATCTGAACAGATCGAGACAAGGGGGTGGCTGCGTGGTGGAGGGTGGTCGGACGCGACGAGACCCAATCCATGGAACCCAACCGCTCGAAAAGAAGCCTCAAAAGGTTTGACCGATGGATGGCATTTCAATTGATGCCTTATCCGTACGTACCGCCCTGGGTGAACTACCCCAGAGTCTGAGACGAGGCTCCCTCCCACCGACTTGTCGATATCCTCGGGGTGCCCTGTCGAGGGAGGACCAATATTGGGCTCGCGCTTTGCCGCATGGAAAGGCCACGATACACCATCACAAGTCGTCCATCTGGCCTCGTCTGGTTGACCATGGCAGAAGTGGTGGTGGTGGTGCTGATGCATAGTCCCAATGCTAGCTCAGTTGGCTCACGTTCGGCCACCTGTTCCAACATGAAATCCTCTCCTGGTTGTGGCCAAGTTTGCACATTCCATTTCCTTGAGGTCGTGTTTGCTTAGCTCAACTGCCGGACCCCTCACCATCCGGACCGGGCTTCGACTTCGTTCGCATCTCCAACTTTTTCACTGCCTCGACTTTATTGACCTATTTCGAGATCATGGACCCTCTTCACTCTACCCTCTCGACTTCGGTCCACTGACGAGGCCGGGGGGGTTTGGCACCGCCCGAGACCTTTCTCAGCTTCTTGTGCTCTCTCTCGCGTGAGCCTCGAGGCTCATTGGCAAAAGGGCGTCTCTCTGGAGAAGGGAAAGCATTAGCTTCAGCCCACCTTGCACACCGCCTCTGCCATCGTCCCGCTCCCGCTCCGCTCCCTCGCTCCCGTTGTCCTGGACGATCTGAAGCAAGAAGGGGGACCGACACCCCTTATCACGCGGACGTCCTTTTTGGCAGCGAGCCTTTCTCCATGGTCCATGGTCGACTGATTCCAACGTTGGACCCTTTTTCTCGTCATGTCTCACCACGCCTCCCTCCTCCTACTCCTCCCCCAACGCCTCGTCCATGATGCCAATCCCAAACGTGAGCGCATGTTTTTTTCTTTTTTGCCCAGAGAGGCTTTGCCGGAAACTCTCTTTCTCCTTCGACAACTGCTCCTTTCGGGTTCCTCCGCAGGGAAACGAACGAGTCAAGTAGCCAAGTTTTTGCCACCACCAGCTCACCAAGAGTGTGTGGCCGTTGGAGAGAAAACTCGTCTTGACTCCTTTCGACTCATTCTCGCGATCGGTGTCGTAACTCTGACTCGCACCCGTTGTGGCTTCGCTTCGTTTAACACAGGCAACGGCATTGTGATTGAGAGATGATGCATCAAGACTCGTCATTCATCCGTGATTGATACGCCGGACTTCCTTTCTCGCCGTTGCCGTCGCCTTCGCCGGATGCCACGCTCTTCGGGCTCGGGCTCGGGCTGGACGTTCGTACTTGGCCTTGGCCGCGAGCTCTCAAACCCGAGGTACTCGGGGCATTGCCCGTACCTGATTAGAACGCAGGGTACATGGTTCCCCAGACCAGCACCGCCCAGCACCTTCGTACCCCCACGCGCGTCCCTCGTATCTCCCAGGTACCCTGTACATTGTACCTCCCGCGTGCCACGCATTCCACGCTCCCACGTTCCACCTTGTCCGCTGCCCTGCTTGGGACCGAAGAGATACAGTCAGTGATCAGTCACTGAGACGCCAGTGGACCTCAGCGCTCTCAGGGGCTCTCCGAGTCGCTGACGCAGCGCCTCGGCCAGTGGATAAGCCCCTGAAGCTGTCCAATGATGTCGTGCAGCAGGCCGAGACGGGACTGTCGGCGACATTCCACACGCCTTCTTCGATGCTCTTCCACGTCCTCTTTGTCGTCTTTCTCAGCGACATTCGTCATTCGTTCGTCGGAAAATTCCCTTGCCCTGACCAAGCAGGTCGCTCCGAGGGTGTAAACCTGCTAGTCAGCTCACCATTGCCTCCCTCCGCCGATGCCGTTTAAAAACACGCGGGAGGCGACTTTCTCTTCGGACTCGAGAAGCAAAGCTGGAAGCCTCAGGTTGCTCCCGAACAGAAAGGATCCCGCCCGCCACGCGTTGCCGGTGCCTTGCCTCGTCACACTTTCCTCGATTCCAAGCCTTCCGATTTGCGTGGTTAACTTGAGGCCAGGCCTTGTTTGAAGTTTGGAGCGAAGGAAAAAGGGACGTACCTTTTTTTGACCCCCAACGCAAAGCTGCCTCAGGCACCAAACAATACCCACATCCCAATAGCTTCCTCCCACGACCAACCACCCCAGAACCCGCCCATCAAAAACGCCCACACCCTCTCCTCTCGTCGTCACTGTCACCCTTCCACTTGGCCTTCCCACCCCGAACCTCGCAGCACGAATTAGCCCCCGGCTCCCTCATCGCTGGCCCCATCCCGCTGTCCAGTCGACAAAGTCCGCTTGCTGCAAAAGGTTCCCACTCAAGACCCATCCAAGGGGGCCAAAGGGACCATCCACGACCATTGGGAACCACCGACGACCACCTGAACCCAGAAACCACCAGACACCAGAACCACCAGGAAGCCCGTGGACGAGTGGACCAGCCCCCCCCTCAAGAGGCGACCCTGTCCACCACTCAAAGCCGCGGCCCTCTTTGGTGTCTGATCGGCCACTCTAGTCCCTTGTTCTCTATCCCCGGGCCTGGACGAATCACATTCCTGTTCCCTCCCAGTCGCCCGTGACGTTCATCCTCGCACTTGTTCTTCTACCCCGGGACCGCCTCTGTTCGTACGGAACGTTCTTTCTCGCATTGTTCTCTGCTCCTTGCGGACCGAACAATCGATCAACGCCAGAAACATTCTTACAGCACTTTCCCTCGTGTTCAGCAGCCGGCTGCATCACGTAAATAACCTCGTCTCTCTCCCCCCCACCCTGGACTTTCGCTTTGATTTGTTACCAGCCTGAGAAGAAGAGAAGCACCCACACCTCGCTCTGGAGAGACCAAGACCGCCGGAGCCCTGACCAACAACACCACTACCCGACCGCCCCCAAACCTTCGAGCAGCCACCCAGCCCGGAGTTGAATTCAGCCTCACCTTTGGAGCCTCGTCGACGAATATTTGTCCCCCTTACGCTCTACATAATCGGCATCGAATTTCCAGTGCCGACCTCTATTCCCCTTCAATCCAACCATGACTGCTACCTTGCCGCCCGATCCGTACAAGACCTTGGGAGTTGCCCAGGATGCCCAGATCCCCGAAATCCGTTCCGCCCACCGCAAACTCGTCCTCAAATGCCACCCCGACAAGGTGCAAGACCCGACCCTCAAGGCCCAGAAGCAGGACGAATTCCAAAAAGTCCAACAAGCCTACGAGCTCCTGAGCAACGAAAAGGAACGTCAGCGTTACGATGACAAGGTCCGCCTGGCCGAACTGCGAAGGCAGATGCAGGCCAAGGCGAATTCCTCGGCACCCAGGACCACTCAGACCTACTTTGAGGTTCGAACCCCGGAGCCTCGCCCGTCGTCGTTCAAGTCGAGTTCCGGATCCCCCAGCGCCAAGCATCCCTTCTCTCGATCTTACGAGGGCCCTACCGGGCCTCCTATTTTCGAGCAGAACTTCGTGAGACGTGAAAAATCTTACGAGAGCAAGTCGAAACGCGAGGACCGCGACCGAGCGACCGAAAAGGAGCGCAACCGCGAACGCGAACGCGAGAACCGCAGGAGGGTCAAGGAGGCAGAGGAGGCCGTCCGACGTGCTGACGAGAAAGTCCGCAAGGCGGAAAAGAAGGCTCGCGACAAGGAGCGCAAGCGCGACGCCGAGGAGAAGAAGCGACACACCAAGCCCTACATCGAGGATGAACTGGAGGAGCCCCCTCGATCCGAGAAGAAGAAGTCGAGCAAGAAGCACGAGGAGAGGCGCGATCGATCCGCCCACCGCGAAGAGGTCCCCGTGAGCCCTGTCGGCCCCCCGCCTATGCCTCAACTTCCCAAGGAGGAAATGCAAGTCAAGACGGCCACCGAGTACATTCGGAACAAGAACGGGCTCGCCCACCCGTTCCCCCCTGCCCCAACCCCCCCGATGCCGGCAGGCCAGTCATCTCCTTTTGCGCCCCCCGAGAATGGCGACGAGGACGTGCGTCGTTCCGGAGGGAAGAGTCGAAGGGGATCAGCGCACAAGAAGCCCTCTCGAGAGGTCCTCGAAGACGCTGACATCATCAATGTTTCTCCTGGAGCGAACAAGGCGGCCAAGGCTGCCACGGCAACCCTGTCTGGATCCCCCCCACGAAGGGAGTTTGCTCGCCAGAGCACGATGCCGGATGTCTACCCGCGTCAGATCCCGTCGATGGCCAGGGCGACGACCTTTAGCGGAGCTTATCAGGATATGCCCCGTGGTCGTGATCGTTCGAGGCTGCACGCTCAGGTCTCGGCCGATAGCCTCGATGACGGGGACTACGAACGTCGACATAATCGAAAGCACCGCAGCAGCAAGAAACACCGATCGCCCGACGCTCGCGAGTACGTTAGATACAAGGTGGAAAACGGCAGCAACCGCACGGTGCTGCAGGAGCCATATGCTCGCAGCTACGAGCCGCAGCAGACCTTTTCGTACTCTCTCGCCAACTACGGCAACGTTCGCGTCGACGAATCCCATCACGCTCGCGGATACGACTCGGTGCCCGTTCAGGTCAAGACGTCGAGGGCCTACGGCGTCGACGACGTCCACTACAGCAGCCACTACAAAAAGCCCGCCACGTACGATGAATACGCCTACTAGACGGCGTTTCCTCGTGTTTCTACATTTCAAGGCGTCAGAACGCATGTATTTCACAATACCGTCTCTTTATTATTTTTTTTTTTCCCTTTGTTTCTTTACTTTTCTTTCTGGTTTCTTACATTTACGAAACGAGATGTGTCTTAACGAAATATGAATTATTCCGGGTCGCCGGCGGCACCCGAGGACATGGGATGATATAAGGGCGCGAGGATTTGTTTTTTTTTCTACGATAACACTGCGAAGCCCGGCATCTTGGATTACGGTACAATGCTCCTGACACTTTCATGAGCCATCCACAGACATGAGACCGCTCGATTGCGAGGGGCGCAGCATACAGGTGCATAGGAAGGGAAAGTTGATCTCTCATTTGTCAGGGAGAGGCGTTTGGGCTTGAATACCACGCTCGTTTAGGATAGATGCAGACGCGAAGCGTCTAGCTATGGATAATGAGATTTTTTTTACAACAATGATGTTTTTTATCTCTCAATGTGTATTCGACGTGGCTTGGCACGTGCCACACGTTTCAATCCGTCAGCTAGCTCAGCTGGTAACTCGTGGATGCCCACCAGCGGACCAAGCCGAAAGCCTAATCCGTGGGCCGTGAAGGTGTCACGGAGTCACGGGGTGACTGAGGCGTCTTGTGGCTGTGTATGGGAACAAAGGAGTTTAAGGGGTTTAGGGGAGCGAGGCTCGCGAGCGGGTTGGTTGCCTCTTGAGGACGCTTTTGCGTAGTTAGCTGGAGTTGTGGCGTACTTGTCGTGGTAGGAGTAGGCATATCCGACGTACACGAGCCTTTGCGAGATGATGGCACGACTGGGTTATTGCGGCGTGGTCGAGGACCATGTTCATGGCGATGTTCATCCCGATGTGAAAGCTTATGGACCATAGATGACTGCGATAGGCGTCTTTTCTGGTGAAGTTATCTTCCAGGACGAATTGATGTTGTAGGACTATCTAGTGGCCACGGAGGTTCTTGAATAGGTGGGTAAGGAGGCTGTGGAATGTCCGGGATGAGTTACCCGTTGGTTAGTAATTAATTGTAGAATCGATTGGGGGCAAAGAAGAACTCGCCTCATAATCGTGGATCCAGTTCATGGGTAACTCATTGACGTTGCCCAAGGTATCCTCGAACCAGATGGGCATGTTGCGTGTCTGATCTAGCTCGGCAGAAGCTCGACTTGGACCGATGCGACGACACGATGGTCCCGTTGGACTCCTCCTGTGAAGCAATTCGATCATCCATAACTCGACAGATTTCGATTCTGGTCCTCGTTCAGTCTGAAAAGTCTTTCCTGGGCATCCGTGAGCGCCCTCTGTTGCTCTTGCTGTCCAGCAACCCGTCCGTCCAGTCCCCATATGTGTTCGCCCATTTCGCGGGCCGATTATCTGTTCATAGAATATGAGAGAACCAGATGGCAGAGTCCAGTTTCGAGGTGCACCGTGTATCAAGCCTAGACAGGAGCCCGAGTCTCTGCGTGTTTGCTCGCAACTTCTCGCGCAGCATCGCCACCCTCTCCTTCTCACCTGGTGACCACTCAATTTTTCGGCAAGCATCTTTGACGACGTTTTCGGAGCCGCCGTTCTGCAAGTGCTTGCCGTACTTGATGCGGATTCGGTCTAGTTCTCTTGCATTGAAGTAGCATAGTCCTCGACAATCGCCTTGGTGGTGGTGGCATTGAGGCCGCTCAGCTTTGGGGAGGATTCGTGTTTCTGACATGTTCCTACCACCGTTGAGGTGTAAGCGGTTACTTCTGTGTCAGTGGAAATAAACACCTCAGCATCGAAATGCGGATAAAGGTGTCCAGATCTTGTTGTATGTCTTGGTATTCCGGGCCGCTGCCTCGCGGGTTGCTCAGGGCCTGACTTGACTTGTAGACGAACTAGCAGACGGCGATGATATCGCCCGGACTACCAAAGATGAGTATCGGGTCCATCTTAATTCGGGCACGACGATGGGATTGCGAAAAGGTTGCGGGGAGATTTATTAAATGGCGAAATACGCCATCTGGCATCGAGATGGGTGCAGTAGGAGCAGCCACACCAGCAGTTTGCCTTGCATCTTTACCAATAACCCAAGGCAGACAACGACGCCCATTTTGAAGCCTAATGGAGCTGCGACAGGTCGACGTATCGTGAGGCTTTGATCGAGACTGACAGTTGCGCTGTGAAGTTGCATATCAGTGTCGCGAGTCTGTTGTGGTCGCCTATCCGGTACTCTGCTTCAAATGGGCGATGGAGTTATTCTGATGTCAATGAACAGAGGATGAACGGCACACTGAGTGCCATCTGTTATAGTACTAGACGACAGTCTCTATTTGTGTTTGGATTCCCGGCTCATCAGTATGGTGAATGATCAGGGTCCATGAATACCCAAGTACGAATGTGTAGGAACCATACGTCTTATCAAATGAAGCTTTGTATCTAGGAAAGTGGGAAGAATAGAATTTAACGCTCTCAAACTCGTCTCTAAATACCCAACCCCCAAGTCTGGAAAACATGCCCATGTATCTCTAGATGACCCCCCCCGGCCCTCCCGACAACTCCTGAATGGCATCGAGGTGGGCGACTCTACCATGGATGACCTCAGACAGGCTAATTATATAAGAGAAGAAATAGAGCTTCATCTCTCGAACTCTCCGCCATTCTTGATGTTATCAGTCTCGTGCCCTCTCATCTCGTCCCACACGGAATGAAGTTCAACTGTAAGCAGCACACGTTAAGCACCCAGCCTGACTTGAGACTCGTCCGGTGAGTGGGCGGCCGGTCAACATGTTCCGTGGTCCGAATATGGGATTTCAGAGTTGCCCTTTGACATATATCTGTTGACCTCGTTTATCACGAACGCCCGGTTCATCTGGTCTTGATGAAAGCCTCTAACCTTGTGAACAAAGACAGACGATTCCCACGGGGTCATGACGCAGCATGGCGTGAAAGCTACGTCCGAACGCAGCCAAAACGGCGCAACCCATCTCACCGACGCGGAGCTGTATGGTCCGGGGGGTTGCTGATTACCTGGTTCAAGAGTAGCTTCGCTTGGGAACTAACATGACAAGACTTGGAGTCTAGCAGAGTCTGAGAGTCTCGTCGGTGAAGGGATAGCAAAGCAGGCCGGTCAGGAAACGAGGCATTTCGAATGCATGATACGTTTTGGATCTCCACCATCTTGCAAGATTCCTCCTCTTTCGCTCTTCTTTTCAAGTCGAAACCAACACTATCCGGGATTCAGGCAAACAACCCAAGTAAGGCCGCCTAAGTCTTCCTCAAGTACGCCCGACCAACATACTGCAGCGTCTTATTCTCTTTCAACCAATCATGCGCACTCTTCCCATCCGGCCCCTTGGCATACACATTCGCCCCCTTGGCCACAAAGACATTCACCATCTTCCCGATCGTCTTCCCGCGCAGCGTCTCGTACTGGCGCCTCAAGTGTCGATGCTGGTTGATATCCCGCACGCGAATGTCCGGATAATCTAGGTGTCCCGGCCCGGTATACGTCGTGGCCACCGTCTCGTACAAGCGCACGGCAAAGTCCTGCTCGCAGTCCATGTTGACCAGCTTGAGGAACTGGCGCTTGTACTCCGGGTCGTAGTCGCACTCGCTCGCCATGCGATCCCACATGACGTCGCCCGGGTCCTCGACGATGCCGCCGGGGAGCTTCGCGATGCGGATCAACAAGGGGTCGAGGCTCTCCTCGAACTCGGCCAGGCCGCCGTCGAGCAGACCCTTGAGGGACTCGTAGATGCGCGGCATGGTGCCGAACATGAAGTAGCTCTCGGTGCGGGCGACGCTGCAAAAGACGGACAGCGGCGTCTCCGTGTCGGTCGGCAGGCGCGTGGCCTTGTAGTGCTTGGCCAGCAACTTGGTCGACCAGATCATGTTGTTCCCGAAGAGATTGTCGATGGCCCAGCAGAGCACGTGGCGCCCGCCCTCGACGTGGAAGTGCTCGGGCACTACCCCGGGAGACATGAAGGCGTCGAGCTTCTTCTCGCGGAACGGGTGCACCTCGTAAGGGCGGCTCACGCGCAGACGCTGGAACTCGCGACCGCCCATGCGAAGACACTCGAGCTGCGAGTCCTTCATGGCCTTGTCATCGGCATCGCAGCGGGGCCGGGGGAATCCTGAGAGCAGGCTCTGGAGGACCGTGACCTTTGGACCCTCGGGGGAGATGCGGCCTACGGAGCCGCGATCGGCGCCGGCCCGGAGGAGGGCGGAAAAGGCCTCGGGGGCGCAGGCGTCTCCGGCGGCGCACATGAGCGGGGTGAAGCCCTCGGCGTGGAGGGACGGTTGGTTGACGTTTGCGCCGGATCGGACCAGCGAGCTGATGACCTGCAAGGTGTCGAAGTGCTGAGCGTGGTGGGGGAAGAGGGATTGCACGAGCGGGCAGGCATCGCCCGGGCCGGTGTGGTTGAGGTCGTCGAGAGACGGAGGTTCTTCGGGGGGACCACGACGGGGGTTGTCAATGTCAATGTCATATGTCCATTGGTACGCCATGTTGATAGACTATCTTTGATGTTGGATATCTTTTGATGGTGAGGTTGTGAAGAAATGGTGGGAGAGGGTTAGGCAGAGCCTCACTCACGTGGGTCCTGCATTCCGAGACGCCAACGACAGAGGAAGGAGCAATTGAAGAGTCTGCCCAATCATGAATGTGCGGCTGATGGGAAAATCCCTGATGCATTTCGAGGCTAACCACTAGAACTTCAAATTGTAGCAAGACAAAAATGGGCAATGGAAAAGGCTACTATTACTTTCTAAGCATCCCAGTCTGGTAGACATCTGACTGTATGTGTTTTAATGCTTTGGAGAGAAAGTTGCTATCTTAATATCTCAACTACCTAGACTTCAATACATAGCCGACCTTCTATTCATGGGGGAGAGTGCTTAGGTGTGAGCACCTGCATAGTGCCCAAGCGAAACACGTCGATTGTTAGCGTGATAAGTGTTGAATAGGTATGAGTATAGCTTCACATAAAATGGTCATTCATTAAGGATCATGGTCACGAGATGATGAAAACCCTTAAAAATGCAAGTCATCAAATGATAAAAGACAAGAGGACCTTTGTGGTCTCATCAAAAGTAAACAATGAACAACAGACAACCTTGAGAACCAATGCCGCGAACAACAAATCCATCCGATACTCCGCCATCGTCATACTAATACACGAATGCCCGAATCCTTTCCATCACCTTCCAAATGTCATTCTAGTAGTTGTACATGAAAGCACCCGAATCCTCTCCATCCGTCTCCAACATCCATTCTGATCGTACAAAACAGCCTCGGCGCATTGCCTCGTCACCCATCAAGCCGAAAGAGTCAACAAAATTCACAATGCCGCTCCCTTCTCCTCATCCCACGTTCGAAACACATGACCCGGCGCTCCATTCGCGCCATTCTGAAAGTCCACCGTGTGCCACGAGCCGCGCTCCCCAACACCCGGCTGCCCGGGCCTCGACTCAACGGAAACGGGCGTCGTCTTGCACACCTCGCGAATCCGGAGTGGCGAAATGTTCCGACCAAGGTACGTCTTGTTGTCACCAGACAAGCTGTCCTCAACTTTATTGTCGTCGTCGTCGGGGATGGGAAATGCCGTCATCTTCCACTTCCCCCCGCGGCCCGTCAGCCGACGCAGCTCGTCGTAGGCGGCCTCGAACTGGTCCGGGGTCGACATATCCTCGTCCACCTCGAGCCTCATGACGTAGCTCCCCTGATGGCCCTTGATGGGGGCCACCGTGTTCATCTCCGCGACTCTTCCGTCGACCGGGTTTCGAAGAGTCAGCTTGCCAATGTTGTTGCTACCAATGTCCTGCGTCCCCTCGAGCGCCATCTGCTCGACCAACTTGAGCTTCGAAGCCGCAGCGTTAGCTCGGGACCGATTCCCGCGATGCCGGAAAGAAGACGGCTTTGTCGCCTCGCTCGAGCTCGTCTCCGTGGCTTGTTGCTTGGTTCTAATAGGCAAAGACGTGCCGGTGATGATGCTCGACGAGGAAGTGCTTGCGGAGTCGCCGGGGGCCTCGAGGGTGAGAGAATGCTTAGTTCTAATGGGCAGAGACCTGAATCCGCAGAGGCGAGTTGACGAGGTGTCGCGCGAGTTGCTGGAAGACTCGGGGGCGCGGGGGTGCTTATCCCTAATGGGGAGGGCCTTCATGGTGGCGCGGGCTCGACGGCCGCCGCGACGGCCGGAGCGCCGGCGATGAGGGGGTTTGGAAATGGGTTGGTTGTAAGTAGGATAATTGGGGACGTCGGTCTCCATGCTGCCGGAGTCGCTGATGTCGCTCATGATGTTTGTTTTGAGTGGTGGTGAGAGTAGTCTTTTGTGATGAGAAGTTTGGTGATGAGAGAAGTCTCGGTAGAAGAGTAGTCTCAGTAGAAGAGTAATCTCAGTGATAAGAGTAATCTCAGAAGTAAGAGTAATGTTGATGTTGACAGTAAAAGCGAGTTTTGAAAAAGAGTCTGTTGTTGACAGCAAAAGCCCGTCGTGACAGAATGCAGTTCGGAGTGGGATGCAAGAAGGAAGGATCAAAACAAAACAAAATAAAACAACAGAAGGAGCAGCCGCCTCTTATGGACAACAAACTCGTGAAATCGATATATGACGAATGAGAGTCATGTTAAATGCCCCGAGTGTCTGATAGGCTTTCACCGCAGAGCCTGATGATGCCGCCATTCACACCTCGTCGTGATTGGCACGTGAGGAAATTTTCCAGAGAGGACAAACGGGTTGTGAATGGCCAGTGGAAGTTCCCTTCAATCGATGAATACCTTTTTTTTGCGAGGGCGAGCAGGTATTGTGTGGTGTATTCATGGTACGGGGTACCAGTTGACGATGGAGGTGAACGAGCAGCCGTCAACAAGTGCGGAAAGGCCATGGAGGTGACTAATACTTGAGAAGGTTTCCTGAATATAGTTGAGATTATTAGGTTAGATGCGAAGATGTATACATAGTAAGGTTATCTCCTGGTGGTGATGACTCCGTCTTGAAGCAAAACGCATACCTCCTCCTAACACGTGTGTACTATGTTCACACGGTGAGTGTCGGGCAGACATCACGCTTACGTATGCAAAACCTAATATCGCGAAGACTATATGCGAGAACGAGACACGTTGTAATTAGGTCAGCTACTCCCGCCAATGGCTCGTTCTGGCAAAGTACAACTCTACTTACTCGGTCGAGTCCGACCACCACGGAAATGCCCTTTGGAAGGAGGCCTCGACACCTAAACACGTCGTGCTATAGTCCGACCACTTCTCCAAGGCGACTACATTCAACCCTCCGAAGACTCCGACGGAGCTGACATTAAACATTAGGGTTGGTAGCAGAAAATTCTAATAATAAAGATTCTCCCCCTCGTAATCCATCGTTACCGCAATTCAGGCAGCAACTTTTCCCCTCCCTCCAAACTTCGCCCGACAAGTACGGAGACAGGAGACTCTCTTGTCAACGTAGAACCCTGAGCCGCTGTCAGGTCCGCGTACACCATCCTATGTCGGATTTTCGGATCCCCCTCGCATCAGGCATCCCTTCCCTCCAATTTTTTCGTCTCACCATTGGTTCGGCTCCGACATTCCCCCCAGTTCGCCAATTGCGGCGCAGGGCAAAAATGGTTGCAACTTTGCAACACAAACGCCGGGACTTCCAGCTGAAGAATGGGGCTCTTTCTTATCGAGGGGGCTGTTCGAGGGGGGGCTTTGCAGAGTGGACGAAACGGAGACGAACCCGTTCGTAGAAACGATACCGTACTGACCGGGCTGCGGACGGATCCAATGCAAGAAACCGAAATACGTACCGCAAATAGCCCCAGCCCCAGGCCC
>JAMQMW010000854.1:9675-27553 GCA_024115155.1 Thelonectria blattea
TAGGTACCGACAAGTCGCACAAGTAGAGGGAGAAGTGCTCAAAGGGTGATTCAGCATGGCTAGTCAGCATGACTGTAGTCAATATATGCATCAAAAGGATCTGAATTGACTGCCTGCTGGTACAATTCAAATATCCTCTTGCTTGGTTCATTATTCAACAGGTTACCTCGTACTCCAGGCGTACGTACATAGCGTATGTCGATGTTATCTCGCGACAAGAATAATTTACCTGTTGGGTTACCCTGCCTCAATTCGCCCCTTGCACGTTCTAAAATATCAGGCTTACAGTCTTTTATTACCAGCATCTTTTCATTGAATTAATGCTGGAATAGTCCGTATTGAAGATCGAAAAATATTCCTTTCAGGACCTTTGCCCGACCCTAGACTCAGATGGAGATGGCTCAACTCTAACTCTGTGCAATGCCCATTTTGGCATTCCAGGCCGCAGTTCTTCTAGAATATTATAGTTCGATCAATCGAGCGTCATTTCAAGCATAAAAGTCCCCCCTCAACAGCGAAAATGGCGTCATGAGTTGCGGGAATCAGTTCCCGCGTCACCCATAACTTGCTGCTTGCCTACAGTACGGGAATGGACGACTTGAGTCAGCGGGAACTTTGGAAGGATGCATCATCTTAAACACACTTGCCACAATGCAGCTGAGCTGCGCTGCACCTGCAGTAGACGGTGAAGATCTACGGTAGATAACTCAGCAACAAATGCAGCAATGAGCACTCAATCAATGACGTTTCTGATGCCGGTCTGGACCTAGCGCTGGATGTGCAGCCGACTTATCCGACCTCAACACCACCGGCTCATGGCTTTATTATCTCCGTTCGAAGGCCGATAGGATCAGCCAATGAATTTTTATACACGGAAGCGGGCGTTTGGGGATGACCTCATGGAAGCAACTTGGATTCTTTCATGCAGACGATCACTTATGTCGGTGAAGTCATATCACCTCAGCAGCAGGCGAAATTGTGCTGAAGGAATCGAGGGACCTCCACACGGGATCAAACTTACCTGACCTCCAGCAAAAAGAGTTGTCGATCCTCGAAGGTGCGGGGAAAATGAGTCTGGGGATGGACGCGAAAGGGAGGTATATAGATGTTGGGCTTGACCCGCGGTATTGCGATGATATCTGCTTAAAATGTATCATGCCCAAGCTGGCACTCTATTTTCAAGTTAAACTGGTAACTCCTCGTCCCACGACAACCAACCCGTGATGGAGAAACGTTCCAACTCCGAGGACTTCCTCGAGAATGCCCCCAGACGCCCATCTCAAGTCAACAACGATGCCCTCGCCAAAGCATTCGAAAACCCCCTGTCCACTAGGACAAAGGAGGAGCTCATGCTCGACGTCGAAGACTTTTGCCGCAGGTTCGACCTCATGGACTTCATCGACGACTTCCGCAAAGGAGCCCTCGTGGCCCAGTCGCCCAACGAAGTCAAGAACATACCCGAGCTCTCCGCCCAAGACCGCGAAATCATCGAACGCGAAAAGACGCACCGCTGGTCCCAGCCGTTTATGCTCTACTGGATGTGCGTCATGTGCTCTCTCGCGGCCGCGGTGCAGGGCATGGACGAGACGGTCAACAACGGAGCTCAGGCTTTGTATCTCTCGGACCTCAACGTCGCCGGCGATGGTGTCACGCGCTTTTCGAAGAGTCAGCAGGATAACCTCACGGGGCTGATCGTCGGTGCTCCGTATCTTTGTTGTGCCCTCATCGGGTGTTGGTTAACGGAGCCGCTGAATCGCGTCTTGGGCCGACGGGGCACCATTTTCGTGTCGTGCTTCATCGCGGCCGTGGCGTCCATTTGGGAGGGAGTCGCGAATTCGTGGGTGAATTTGTTTATTGCGCGGTTTGTGCTTGGGTTTGGGATTGGACCGAAGTCGTCGACTGTGCCTGTTTATGCGGCCGAGTGTTCGCCTGCGCCGATTCGAGGAGCTTTGGTGATGCGTGAGTACTTATTCACTGGTTGGAGAGGAAAACGTCTGACTCCTGATTAGAATGGCAGATGTGGACGGCTTTCGGAATCATGCTTGGAAACATTATGGGAGTGTATGAAGTCCAGTTCGCCAACATGAACTCACCGATCTAACATGACGCAGAGCCTTTGGCCCTTCCACAGGAATAGACCCCAACCTCGGATGGCGTCTCATGCTCGGAAGCACAGTTGTCCTTCCGCTCATCGTCTGCGCCCAGGTTTACTTCTGCCCCGAGTCTCCTCGGTACGTCTCAGCCCTTGCTGCTTGAATCCTCGCTGACTAGGACAGATGGTACATCCAACACCACAAAGTCCCCAAGGCATTCAGATCCTTCCAACGCCTGCGATACTCCAACGTCCAAGCCGCCCGCGACACATACTACACATACGTCGGCGTCGAACTCGAGCGCGAGGCCAACCGCGGCAAGAACCTCTTCACCCAATTCATCGAGCTCTTCACCGTCCCGCGCAACCGCCGAGCAACTCTCGCCACGTGGATAGTCATGTTTGGCCAGCAATTCTGCGGCGTCAACATCATCGCCTACTACTCAACCACCATCTTCATCGAGTCGGGATACTCGACAAATTCGGCCCTGCTCGCGTCCATGGGAACCGGCATCCTGAACTGGGTCTTTGCCGTGCCAGCCCTCTTCACCATTGACCGCTGGGGACGTCGCAACCTGCTGCTCTTCACGTTTCCCTTCCTCGCCATATTCTTGCTCTGGACGGGTCTAGGTTTCCTCGCGCATGGCAATAAGACCAAGGTCGGCCTGGTCACGACGGGAATGTATCTCTTCGAAGTCTTCTACTCTCCCGGCGAAGGACCCGTGCCGTTTACGTACTCGGCGGAAGCTTTCCCCGTGCACGTGCGAGACGTGGGAATGTCGTGGGCGACGGCGACGACGTGGTGCTTCAACTTTGTCATCTCCATGACGTGGCCGCGACTGCGGTCTGCGTTTACGCCGACGGGCGCGTTTGGGTGGTACGCTGCTTGGTGCGTCATCTTGTGGTTCCTGATCTTGTTGTTCGTGCCGGAGACGAAGGCTTTGACGCTGGAGGAGCTGGATCAGGTGTTTGGCGTGAGCACGAGGAAGCACGCGAGTTATCAGGTTAAGAATGCGGTGTGGCATTTTAAGACGTGGGTGTTGAGGAGGAAGTTGGAGCCGTTGCCGCCGTTTTATCGGCATGAGGAAGAGATGGAGAAGGAGATGTAGAAGGCGATGGGTGGATGAGGATAAAGGACTTTGCATTGTGATGGTTACAATTTTAGGACTGCTGTTTGTTTTGTTTGAGCCATGGAGGGTTGGATATTTGAGTAAGGTAGGTAAGGTACTGAGATTTTCTCATGATTGAGCATGACCCAACACAGGAACTCTCTCATATCTCAGAGATTTCACTTCTCACGACATAATGTGACATTGAATCAGACGCCCAATGAAAAAGAGCGCAACGCTATACCAATGGAAGTAATTATGACGACTTTGGGCCCAATTGTCGAGTCTTGACTGGACCTGGGTGGGTTTCTGTCGGGCCTCGTCCATATCGACGTCATGTCTCAATCAGACCGAGATAAATGAGAATTGCTTGATTGGTTGAGAGTTACTGGGAACACGGTGCATTTGCTTGTGTAAAGGAAGCGAATGCAGGAGGCTGGAGGTTGATGAACTGGTTCCTTGGTGTCTCGGTGATCGGCGCAGATGAGAGAACTCGCCAATTTCTGAGCCCCATATGCCCTAGCGGCTATTGGATTCATGTGATGGAATTCCGAATAAGTTTATTCTACTGTGCTCAGGTGTCGTTCGATCTGGAGGCGAAAGCCAGTCCATGTCTCAGATTGCCGAGAGGATGGTGGATGGGCTGCCGAGCATCAACTGCCGAGATGGTGGCTTGCGCAGTACGCACTGCACCGACACAAATCATCCAGTAAAAAACCCATCACTTCAAATGGCAAAGAAGAGAACCAAATGGACGATTCTATCCCGGTAACCTCACCTAGATACGTCATCTTCCCACTCCCCAGAACCTCTCAACGCAGTACCGCCGAGCAAGAGTCGTTTAATCTGGACCATTTGTGGAGCGAGCCTCCGGGCTTGCCAACAAGTCCTCCCGGAGCGGGTGGCGGCGCGGGAATGACGACACAGGGCGGCTCTTTTGTGGCTGCCCGGAAGACTTGAATTGGCTTAGAGGGCTAAAGTGCCGCGCGATTCATGTTGTGTGGCCCGGAAGCTTTGCCTGTTAGAGACGGCGACGGTTGAGCGGTGATGGAAGGTGTTTGGTGGAAACGTTTGTGTGAAACGTGGGAATATGGCGTCGTTGGGTAAGGATCGTCGTGGTGTATATGGTTTGTGGACCATCGTGGAGAGGTTTGGTTCAGAGATTTTACAGAGATTTAATGAGTTGGAAGAAGTCTGCGTATCTAGGTCCCTATTTGAATGCCATGTTGCACCGTCGTTGAGTCTGGTTACCTGTTCATCAACCGTCCATCAAATCCCATCCCTCACTCCCCAAGCAGCTGGTCTCGCTTCCTCGTCACTCCTTGCCCATCATACATGGCCACCTTTCCAAAATGTCCCCCCCAACGTTTGCAGGCCTCTCCGGCCGACCCCTCTCCCTCGCCATCTCGACCGTGGCCACGACGGGCTTCCTGCTCTTCGGCTACGACCAGGGCGTCATGAGCGGCATCATCAGCGCCTCCGACTTCAACGACTTCTTCCCGGCCACAAAGGACGAGACCATGCAGGGCCTGGTCACGGCCATTTACGAGATTGGCTGCTTCATCGGCGCCGTCTTCATCCTCGCCGTGGGCGACCTGCTCGGACGGCGGAGGGCCATGATCCTCGGCGGCATTGTCATGATCCTCGGCGTGGTTATTCAAGTCTCCGTCGTCAAGGGCCACTCCCAACTCGCCCAGTTCATCCTCGGCCGGGTAGTAACCGGAATCGGGAACGGTATCAACACCTCCTCCATACCCACGTACCAAGCCGAGTGCAGCAAGACGTCCAACCGCGGTCTCCTCATCTGCATCGAGGGCGGCATCATCGCCTTTGGCACCCTCATCGCCTACTGGATCGACTACGGCGCCTCTTACGGCGGTCCCGACCTGGTCTGGCGTTTCCCCATTGCTTTTCAAGTCGTCTTCGGCATCGTGCTCTCCACGGCCATGGTCTGGCTTCCCGAGAGCCCGCGCTGGCTGCTCACGCACGAGCGCTACGAAGAAGCCGAGAGAGCCATCGCCGCCATTCGCGGGTATGAGATCGATAGCCCCGAGACGCGGCTGGAGCGAGATGTCATCCTCGACTCGATCCGGGCGTCGGGCTTCGCCGGACAAAAGAGCACTCCCGTGAAAGCCCTCTTCACGCACGGCAAGACGCAGCACTTTCGACGCATGATGCTCGGCGCCCTGTCGCAGCTGATGCAGCAACTGGGCGGTTGCAACGCCGTCATCTACTACTTCCCCATCCTATTCGAAGACTCCATCGGCGAGTCGCACAACATGTCGATGCTGCTGGGCGGCGTCAACATGATTGTCTACAGCATCTTTGCCACCTTTTCGTGGTTCGTCATCGAGCGCGTCGGGCGTCGCAAGTTGCTCCTCTGGGGCACCGCCGGACAGATGTTGTCCATGGTGCTCGTGTTTGCGTGCTTGATTCCCGGGACGAAAGCTGCTGCAAAGGGAGCCGCGGTGGGATTGTTTACGTATATTGCCTCGTTTGGCGCGTCGTGGTTGCCGCTGCCGTGGCTGTATCCGGCTGAGATTAATCCTCTCAAGACGCGGTCCAAGGCGAATGCGCTTTCAACCTGCGCCAATTGGATTTTCAACTTTCTCGTCGTGTGAGTGGTGGTTGCTTGTGTTGAGGTTGAAGCTAATGATTGTGTAGTTTGGTGGTGCCCATCATGATTAAGCGCATCGGCTGGGGAACGTATCTGTTTTTCGCCATTGTGAATGCTTCATTCTTCCCTATCCTGTACCTGTTTTATCCCGAGGTGTGTTCATCCTTTCGAGCTCGCTGGACAAGTATTGACATTCTGTTAGACGGCAAACCGCTCCCTCGAGGAAATCGACATCATCTTTGCCAAGGGCTACGTCGAAAACATGTCGTACGTCAAGGCGGCCAAGGAGCTGCCCTTTCTGTCCCACGAAGAGGTGGAGCGGGAAGCCCTACGATTGGGGCTGGTCGACTCGGCGAGTCGAGGCGCAGTTGGTGAGAAGGAGGATGAGGGTGGGGAGAAGGGGGCTTTTGAGTCTGGGTCTGGGTCGAGTTGAATGGGAGAACTGCAAGGCAGATTAGTACAGGCAGATTACGGAGTACTCCAGCCACTGTACCATCAGGGTGAAGTACGGAGTAAACAAGGGATGGAGATGAGATGCGATATCCCTGGATGTTTCAGACATCAAGATGAGAGAGACGGACCAACATCAAGAGGAATTCCGCGACACGCGATAGACTAAAATTACGCATAAAATAGACTCGGATCAGGTGGATGCACGAAAAGCCACACCTTGATTGATGATGTGGATTGATCATGACGGCGAACCAACCCAGATGCCTTCAAATCTCGGTCGCATGAATCAAGACCAGTTCAACCAACAGCCAACACATGATTTCAATGCTACCCAAGGGAGGCATCTCGCTGTGCCACTCTTCTCGTGCCTCTCCCATTTGCCATCACAGCCCATCACCAACACCTCCGAACCAAACTCCCATGCAACCCCCTCCCAGGCCCCCCCTTGCTCTGCCCAGCGGAAGTTCCTCCTCTCGGGCACCTGAAATTTCGGCGACTGTCGCTAACTGCCCTTGATTCGCTAGAGACCCCAGCAAGATGACCTGTCAAGCCCTCCCGCAAGCGTGTGGCTGTGAAGAAGGAAACCTTTTCAGCCCTGGAGGGGGGGAAAAGCAAGGAAGAGGGACTCATTCCAAGCAGTTTCGAATGATAAATAAGGTCGCCGGCACGAACTAGACGGCCAGCTTGGCGTCGAGCTTCTTTTCGACCTTATTTCGACATACCTACAATTACAACCTGCCTATAACCCATCCTCAACATGCGACAAGCCTCAGCAGCCACGGCATTGAGCCTCGTGCTCCTCCCTCTTATCTCGGCCGCCAAATCCACCACCAAAACCGTCTTCCTCCCCTCCCGCTCCACCGGCTCCGCGTCCAACATCTACGCCTCCGTCATCACCAGCGACTCCTCCAAGACGGAGTACCTGCTCGCCTGCCAAACCGCCTTCTCCTCGCCCTACACGTGCGGCAACGACTTCACCGGCGTGACCGTCACGTACAGCGGCACCACCGCCGTCGACGTGGCCTTTGGCGCTTCGGCGTACGACTGCGACTTGAAAGGTTCGTCGGCAGTTTGCGCCACGAGGACGGCTTCGGGCGCGAGCGAGGGGACGACCACGTTGGGGAGCAGCGCGAGTAAGGATTGGATGACGGCTATTACCGTGTTGGAGGTGAAGAAGAAGACTACGACGACGAAGAAGACGGCTTCGCAGACGGCGGCGAGCGCGGCGGGAGGTGCTGTTTGCAAGAGGTCGTCGAAGCACGGCTCTTCGGGGAGTGATAGCGACAGTGGGAGTAGCAGCAGTGGGAGCAGCAGCAGCAGCAACAATAGCGGCGACGACGATTCGAGCTCAAGCTCGAATTCCAACTCGAATTCCAAGAAGAAGAACAGCGGCGACGACGACTGCTCCAAGGCTTCGACGCTGACGTGGGATTTGGGTCTGGTGGGAGTGGTGGGCGTTGGAATGGCTTTTGCTTTTGGGCTCTAGACGCATCGTCACGGGATGGGACGGGAGTGCAAGCGCTTTGGATGTTGGATTGATGCAGCGACTTCATTGTATATATTGGCACACGAATACATAACTAAAGGTACTCTTTTCTCGACGATAGTCTGACATTCAATGGTGTGTTGATCTAGTTGGTAAACACGCGCATCTTGTGGTCATCGTCCCACAGCGCCCAAGACTCGTCGCCCATTATTAAAACGTCGGTTGTGCCACAGCAATTTAGCCGTGAGAAGTCGCTGCTCAAATGTACGAAAGGCTTGACAAGTCAGCTACTATTCTAGACGGGCAGTTCACGTCAGACTTACTTGCGCTCAATACATCCTCGCCTGCCGAGCGAAAACGGATTGCTCGCGCCCAACTTAATTATCCGTCGCATTCACTCGGTCGAGCCGTTGGGCCTAAACTCGTAGGCATCCTCGAAGGTGTCGGCGTGAGTCGCTCAAATTGCACTTGGAGAGCATGTTAGCACAAAGCGTTATGGTCGAGTGTAAGCCTCAAGTCGCAAATACTCACCCGACTAGAATTCGTAACGCCCCGAGATGGTCGACAAAGACTGGTACATGCCGCGATACCCGTCAACCTTTCCCTCCAGCTCATGAACCACAAGCTGTGCCAACTTGGCATCTCGGCAGATCTTGATACCCTCTCGGTTCTTCACGTCCAGCACCGCAAAGAGAATGCCCTTGTACCCAGCGTCGACGACACCGGCCGTAAGCACTACGCCCGAACGCCACAGCGACGATCTCACACAGATCTGCCCCATGCAGTCTAGCGGCATGCAGACCGACTCGTTGAACTCGACCAGATATGTGCCCTCGTCCAGGTTAATGGCGTCAGAGGTTCCGACGTACTGCCTGATATAGGGCCGCCGATATGTTGTGGCCGCTTGACGATGCGAATTGTCAAAGTCGATGGTTGCTCTGGAGGACCAGCTGAAGACTTGGCAGAGAGAAAGGTCAACGCCGCAGGGCTGGACTTGGTGTTTGGCAGATAGTAGCCCGCGAACTATGTCGCGTTTGAGGATGGACGCTCCAGCTAGAATCATGGTGATTTTGTGTGATGTTGATTGTAGATGTTGTTGTTTCGAGTGGTCAACTGTTAGTAGGTACGTACTAGGGCCTAGGGGAGGCGCCTGAGGCAGGCGGCCAGTCAGGTTCCTCGAGTCCCGAGTCTTGAGGAAGGAAGGTACGTACCCCTCGGGGCGGGCCGACATTATAGCGCGGCATACCAACTGCTGAGCTGCAACCTCCAACTCTTCTCTGTCAGCATCAGGTTTCACAAAGGCAGCAATGCAGCACTCGCGGCAATTTGCCTCGACAATCAGAGGCATCCATTATGGGCCCCAATTTCCCAGGTTATCCGGACCACCAACAACCAACAAACCACAGATCGACAGTGGGTCGTGCAGCTCGGAGACGGTGCCGATCTTGCCTTGGCTCTTTGAGATGCTTCCCTCTGTTATTCTCGAAGACGAATCACATCAAGAATCCCCCCCCTCGTCGGTCGAAGCCGTCGCACAGCGAGCAATCAACCTAAAGCCAGGGCTCGAAATCATCCGATGGCAGCAATCCGCAGCACACAATCCCCCGCCTCAAGCGGCTGTCGGCTAGGGCTGAAGCGTGAAACTGGTTTCCGCCCCCAATATTGCAAGGATCAGGCAATCTCATCTCGGCCCCCAAGGCTCGCAACAGTTTGCCCGTTTCCGACTTAAGCCTCGAATTGCCCACCTCCTCGACAATCCATATCTTTGCTCTTTCAACAACCGGACCTACAATGAATCGATCAGCCACAAGAGCCGGCACAATCCGCCGCTCTGACACGCGGAAAGGGGAGAACCCCAAACGACCAAAGGGGTACGATGTGGTGCAGCAGGCCATCAAGCAGATTTACCCCCCAGAGCCTCCAGAGGGCAGGCCCGAAGAACCGTCGGAAGTAGAGTAAGTCTTGCATACCTTCATCTTCATTTGCTGCTCACTCTTTTGCAGCATTGTTTTTGTACCCGGCTTGGGCGCCAATCCAGAGGAGAGTTGGAAATCAACCAAGACTGAGTTCAATTGGATGACGGACAACGATGGCATCGTCAAAGACTTTTCGAGAGCCCGCGTCCTGCTGTTCATGTACGAGTCGGCATGGATCGGAAATCTCAAAGTCGGGACCCAGGTCATGAGCAACATTGCCATGACCTTGATGCACTGTTTGAAGAGCAAGCGACAGGTATGAAAGGCTGTTCAACGAGATGCAAGCACCAGCTAACCAAACCACTGTAGAATTGCAAGGCCCGCCCCATCGTTTTTATCGGGCACAGTATGGGAGGATTGGTTATTGCCAAAGCAATCACCTATGCCGACTCGCGTCGAGATCAGTTCCCGACCATGTTCGAGGCCATTTCTGCCACCATATTCTTCGGCACGCCGTTCAACGGCGCCAAGGAAGCCGCCTGGGCAGCCATGTTCGCTCGCGTCGGTGAGAAGCTTGGGCAGGCTTGTAACTCGAAGCTGCTGGATTTCATGAGGCCCGGCGAAGACGCATTGAGAGAACTGCGACACGAATTCATGCGGCTCGTCGGGAAGCTCAACCACAAAATCCAGGTCGTGTGCTTTTGGGAGCAGCAGCCGACCGACTTCACGAAGATGACACACCTGCCAGCTCTCTGGGGCCTCACCAGTGCTCTCGCCCCCAAGAGCACCCAAATGGTCACTCGAGAATCGGCCGTACTGGATGGAGTTGAGGAGTCCGGCCTGGCGCGCAATCATCGCGACCTGGTCAAGTTCGACGGCCCAAAGGATCTCTTATGGAGCCAAACCATCCGCGAGCACTTGAAAAATACCATCAATGGGGCGCAGCTCACGGCCAAAAACCGTCTTGCCACGAGTCGAGATCTTGATTTGCCGTCTCTGAAGGGCACCATGAGCGCTCTGGGTGGCCTTGACATTGAGAAGAAGCGCAAAGAGGTTTCCAACAGGGTCAAGCCCTCGTCATCGACTGATTGGGATCCATGGATCACCAAGACGTCGGAATATTCTCAGTGGTTTGGAAAGACGGATCAGTTCGCACTGGACAAGAAGCACATGGACTGTCTCTGGATACGTGGGCGCGAGGGACGGGGAAAGACTGCAGCCTCGATTGCGGCTCTCGAGGATATCGAATCATTCGTCAAGAAGAGCGAAGAGAAGAACCCAGGCCAAGATCGGATCCTCTTGGCTTACTTTCTCTGCGAGCCCTCGACAGATTACTGCACGGCCGAGGACCTGCTCAAGTCTCTTTTGTGTCAGCTCATTGATCAACAAATCGCGCTGGCAACGCACGCCAAACGCTTCATCAAGAAGAAGGTCAAGGAAGGCTTGGTAAAGTCGCAAGCGCAGACCACGGTGGAAAACCTCTTGCAGTGTCTCCAGGACATGCTGCTGGATGATTTTGTCGGCGGCCGAGTCTACTTTGTTCTCGCCAACCTCCACGTCCTGCCTCAAGAAGCCGACTCGACGGTCAAGCTCATGAGTTACCTCGGTGAGACATTCACGGGGATCGATTCCTCCCTAGATGAATCGGAGCAGCAACAAGTTTCAACCAGATGGTTGATCACGAGCAGGGAGGCGCACGGAGTTGGAAAGGCCCTGGGCACCAACGGCGTCCGACTTGTCGATCTTGAGGATAAACGGTATGGTGATCAAGTCCAGCTGGAATTACGGAGGCACGCCAAGTCGCGGGTTTCTGCGCTCCAGATGACCAAACACTACAGCAAGGCGCTCTCCTTCTTCGCCAGCAGCCTCATCGGTGGGCGTGCGCAAAACACTCACTGGATCGACATTACTTGCGTGCAGCTGGAGGATCTTCCGGATGGAGAGGGTCAGACCAGAGTCCGTCGAGTGCTGGAAGACACACCGCAAGATTTGAGTCGGCTGCTCAGCGAAACATGGGGACAGATTTTCAGGGACAACCCGGAAGAATGCGAGAAGATCAAGGAGATGCTTCGAGCTCTCGTTCTGACGTTTGAAGACCCGACCGAAGACGGTCTCAGCGTGCTCACCGGCCTGCCGGCCACCGAGAAGGCCAACGAGGAACTGGGCAGACTCATTGCAATGTGCAAGCCATTCCTGGTGGTCAGCGACCAGCAGGAGGAGCGGGCGACGGTCGGTTTCATGAATCCTGCCGTCAAGGACCATCTGGTGCAAAACTCGCACCAGCTCCTCGGCCTGTCTGCCGAAGCAACCAGGTGGCAGCACGGCGTGCTCGCTCTGAGGTCCCTTACTCATATCAACGAGGTATTTGACCTGCCCGAAGGAGTCCACGAACCGGATGATGAAGGTTCATATGACGGAAACTACGGAAACGCGGATAGGGATGAAGGTGCAGACGACGGCAATGTGAGAGACGACGAAAACGACGACGAAGACGGAGAAAGCGAGGATGGAGATGGAGGTAGTCACAGATCTTACGACACCAACGACGACAGAGTTGACGGCGGCGACGACGATAACGAGGATGATGACGAGAGTGAGAGCGAGGATGACGACAGTGACGATGACAGCGACGACGATTCATCGGTTGATAGTTACGACGAGTGGGAGGAAGATGAGGACGAAGAGGACGAGGAAGCCGAAGAGCTGAGCGATAAGGTATCGACATACGCCGTTAAACACTGGCTGCACCACGGGAGCAAAGCGACTGCCGAATTCGCCGAGTACCTCGTTCTCGAGGAACAGTTTTGGAAACCCGATTCGGCGATCCGGAAACGATGGCTGACGGAATACGCTCGCATCACGGACGATTTCGACCCCAGCGGACTGGAAGCCATCACTGCTCTACACGTGGCAGCGGGAGTTGGCTTCAGACAACTGGTGGTCTCCCTGTTGGATAACGGATACGAGGACGAGATGCAGGCACGCGACGATCAAGGGGAAACGCCGGTAAGGCCGCTTGGCGACGTGTGTTGTTGATGTTGCTAACGGCATGTTCAAGCTTCACTATGCAGCCGCGTTTGGGCGTCCAAACATTGTCGAAGAGTTGTTGAACCGGGGGGCCGAGATCAACGACGGCAGAGAAGAATCCGAAGACACGCCTCTCCACCTGGCTGCTCAGGAGGGCCACGTGGATGTCATGAAGAAGCTCCTGTTTCGAGACGGAGATCCAAACGCCTACTCGCAGTATTCCGGCCTCGTCATCAACGCTGCCATTTCATCTGGCAAAGCCGACACGGTTGAGCTCCTCGTCGGCGCCGGCGTGTCGTTGACTCCGGACAAGGCCGAAGCCAAATCTCCCTTGGCACAAGCGGCCAGAATGTCAGACAGCTCGATGCTGGAGTACTTGATGCAACAATACGCCCAACAGCTCCCGCCCGAGGAATACAGCAAGGCCATGGTCAGCGCCGCAAGGGCTGGACGCGTCGAGGCGTTCAAGCGACTTCTCGACTTTGACCACAAGCTGGAGGACTTCCAACGGGCGCTGGACAAGGCCACCAAGAAGGCCAACTGGGACATTGCCACTCATCTGCTGGAAAAGCGCAGCGACCTTAAGTGCGACGTGGCCTTTTACCAAGCAGCAATAGGGGCCGATGACAAGGACGACGTGCTCTTGGCTCTATGGGAATACACGCGCGGAACCATTTCGTCCGAGATGGTGGACAAATCGTTGTACAAGGCGACTGACCGCGAAAAGCTCAGCACAGTGGCGTTGCTGCTTGAAAGATACGGAGCCGATCCTAACGCGACCGGCAAGGTGTAAGTGCTGCGAGGATGACGCGGGAAGCTTGCTGACATTCTCAGGTACGGAAATGCATTGACGGCGGCTGCGTACGACGGGAGACTCGATATTTTGAAGCTGTTGTTGGACTCGGGAGCCGACGTGAACTCGCCGGATGGGTGGGCAATCCAGACGGCTGCCGCAGGAGGACACGAGGACATTGTCAAGGAGCTCATTGCGCGAGGCGCCGACGTGAATGCCATTACCGAGAACGAGCGCTTCCCCGAAGGAACGGCTCTGCAGGCAGCTACAGAATACGGCAAACACGAGATGGTCGAGCTGTTGCTTCAGCACGACGTTGATCTGGGCCTCGGCGGAGGAGAAGACGCTCCGCCCATCGTGGCAGCGGCCGTGTACGCCAACGTCAAGATCCTCGACATGCTCATCGATGCCGGAGCCGACGTGAATAGCATCGGCAGTTCAGATCAATCCACGCCGCTGATCAACGCCGTCAAGGTCATCCCGGGCACCGACTCTCTCCGAAAGCTCCTCGACGCGGGGGCTCGGATCGATCAGCCCAGGGGCGACGGCCAGACGGCTCTCATCGCGGCGGCGGACCAGGACTCGGAAACGGTGCAGTTTCTTCTCGATAACGGAGCAGACGTGATGCTCTCGACGCACGACGGGATGAACGCGCTGACGGTCGCTTCCAAGGAGAAGAATACAGAAACTCTGCAGGTTTTGGTTCGCCACGTCTCGTTTCTCCTAACGGCCATGAAGGAAGCGGCCGACTCGGGAAACTTGGCCGTTTCGTCCGTGATACAGGCCGGGGTCGCGGCTTCAAAGGCGGCTCCTCGCATTGCTCCTGACGAGGAAGACGAGCCTGAGGAGGAAGGCGAAGACGCGGAGCATCATGACGAATCCAACGGTGAACCCGAGATGCCACATGAAGAGGCGGGTCGAAGCGTCGAGTTCTCGCAGCAAAACATCATGACGCCTCCTCCAGACGAGCCCGTCTACGTCAACCCAGGACGTCAGGGGTCGTTCGGTCCTGGCGATGAGGCCTCCTCTACACCCCAGAGTCAGCCCCCCGCACACGCATACACTGGTTTCATCGAGGCAAACCCGTATGGATCGTACGGCGAAGTCAACGCTGCTCGACAAGGTCTATCGCGTGTGGCCGCCGCAACCCCTCCCATCAGGAGAAAGCCAGCGCCCGGAGCGCCGGTCGTCTCGCCCTACAATCCCAACCGTAACGGCCCAGAGCAGAACGCGTCGTCGTACCAGGCGTACGCTCCCAACATGGCCCCTCAAGCTCAAGCGCCCGTGATTCCTCCCAAGCCGGCCGACTACAGCATGTACAGCCAGGTTCAGGCGCAACCTCAACCTCAGCCTCAAGATCTGTCGTCGTACGACGGCAATCACTGGGCGCCGCCTTCGGAGCCGCCGCCGCCGGGTTTCGGCGCGAGAGACCTTCTCCCGTCTCAGCGAATGTCTATGGGATATGCCGGAGCCGGGGGACAGCCGCCGATGCAGGCTACGATTCAGCCGTATCGCGATTCGCGGGTTCCGCCGCCGATGGACGCCGGGCAGGTGTATCGGAATCCCAATGGTCCGCAGGGGTATCCGAATAGAGGGGAGAATGCGGGTTCAGGGTGGGATCAGACGAACCAGAGGCCGATGTCTGGTGGTTGGAGGTCTGGTGGAATGCGGCGATATCTTTCGGGGAGTAAGAAGGGGTAGTTGATGTGTTGAGTTGAGAAGTTACTGGCCTTGAGCTCGAGGTATACCCGTTGCCAACACTGAGCCGTCTACTGATGCAGCAAGTACATACTCTAGGCCTCGCCCCCCGTCAAAGCCAGAGTTACATTCCCTCGATGCTCCTTGGTGTTATGATCCAAGTCGTTCAGTCATGTGGTGTGCATGGCACATCAACTTACCCCGCTTCCTTCAGGTTGGATTGTTTGGTCCACATCCCGAGTCGCATCTTCACAGCACAAACAAACATGGGACGTGCCGTACTGCAGCGGGAGTTGATGTACGGCCGATGCATTCTTCTTCCAATGTCTAGTTTCTGGCCTCAGATCTGAAGCCGAAGAAGGGCTTGGTCTTGTCGCTGGTCGACTCCCGCTACACGAGTCATTCCCAGTCAACGGCTCGGCCTGGGGACAATCTGGTCGAGACACTGGACATTTGCCCTAGCCAATACCACCCCTCGGAGATGCATGTTTACCGCTGCAACCTCGTCGGAGCCCAAATCTAACGCCGAAGCGGCCAATTGACCACTTCGTGACCCTGCCATGTCTGATCAGAACAACCCCGGACTTCCCCGCATCAATCAATCTACCCCAGATTCGCCCGGTCAACTTTCCCCAGACCAAAAAGTTATAAATACCGGACGAGCGTGGTCTGTTGAGGGGTGATTGCAAGCAAGGACAAGGACTCGTCGCTTCTTCATTCATCATGAACACTGTCGAAACCCGCACGTCCAAGGACGATTACAACGTCAACCACGTCGACGGCGTGCTCGACGAGAAGCCCGTTCACGATGAGCAGAGGGATTACACGGGCACGGCCAAGAAGACGGATCCCGAGGAGATTCGGTTGGTGAGGAAGTTGGATTGGTGGATTATGGTGAGTTGCCCAGACTCTTCTCTTATCCCTATGCACCAGGGCATTAAACTGACTGTTCCAGCCGTGTCTCTGCATCATGTACTTTCTCAACTACGTCGACCGCAACGCCATCGCGCAAGCCCGCCTGAATAACCTGGAGAAAGACCTGGGCATGACGGGCACCGAGTTTAACACGACCGTTTCCATGTAGGCATAGCAACCACACACGCGTTGGACGGGGCGCAGCTGATAGTGAATGACAGCTTGTTCGTCGGCTACGTCCTGATGCAGGTCCCGAGCAACATGTTGATCACAAAGGTCAAGCCGGGAATGTACATGAGCGCCTGGATGCTGGTTTGGGGTGTTGTTTCCGGTGAGTCTCTGTTCACGGGGTGTAACGCGAGTGCTGATTGAGATACCTAGGCTGCACTGCGCTGGTGAAGAGTTACAGCGGGCTCGTCGTCTGCAGGTTCTTTCTGGGAATTACTGAAGCGCCGGTACGTTAGGCCATGATCAGTATCGCGAAGGATATGCTCACATTCTTAGTTCTACCCTGGAGCGACATACATGTTGTCCACCTTTTACACCCGCAAAGGTATCACTCCTTCGATGCTCTACCTTTGATGCAGACTAACCCTCAACAGAAGTAGCAGCCCGCATCGCCTTCCTCTACTGCGCCCAGATCCTCGCCACCGGCTTCTCGGGCCTCATCGCAGCAGGAATCTTTGCCGGCATGGACGGCCTGCACGGCATCGCAGGCTGGAGATGGTACTCCCCCCTACACTGCCTCCTTCTTGATTGATCAATGCTAACTAACTAACTACCCAGGCTCTTCATCCTCGAAGGCGCAGCCACAGGCCTCGTCTCCATCGTCGGCTTCTTCCTACTCCCCAACACGCCCCTCACGACGACCTGGTTGACTGAGGGGGAGCGACAACTAGCTCACGCGCGCATGGAGCGGGATAAGTTGTCCGACGCAGACGACCAGCCGGCTTCGGCGTGGGCGGGGCTGAAGCAGGCGTGTGCGGATAAGAGGACGTGGTTGTTTTGCTTGATGCAGAACTTTCACTTGTCTGCGTGTTCCTTCAACTCCTTCTTTCCTACGTGAGTCTCCAGCCACCCACTCATACCCCCCGCCCCCCCCCCCTTTCATACTAACAATGTACGTCAGGGTCGTCAAAACTCTCGGCTTCAACACCACGATAACCCTCGTCATGACCTGTCCCCCCTTCATCTTCGCCGGCATCGCGGGCATCTGCTTCGGCTGGAGCTCCGGACGGTACCACGAGCGCACCTGGCACATCACCGCCGGTCTTTCCGTGGCGATTGTCGGGTTCGCGGTGGCGGCGTCGACGCTCAACACGGCGGCGAGATACGTGGCGTGCTTCATTTTTCCCATGGGGGCGTATGCGGTGAATTCGGTGATAATCGGGTGGGCTTCGTCGACCTTGTCGCAGACGAAGGAGAAGAAGGCTGTACGTCTATATCTTCCATTACATGTCATATTGCATCTACAGGCGTCTAACAGCAGTAGGTTGTTTTGGCAATGACAAACGTCGGCGGACAGGTAAGACACGATCTCCATTCGAGTGTTCGCAAAGGCTGACTCATCAGATTGGTTACATCTACGGAGCCTACCTCTGGCCCAGCAGCGACAGCCCTCGATACGCCATCGGCTTTGGTGCGTCGGCCGGCTTCGCTTTTTGTTCGGTGCTGTGTGCTTGGGGCATTCGCGTCTTGCTGGTTCGCGAGAACAGGAGGATCCGAGCCTCGACTTCGGAGCATGTGAACTTGTACGGCTACTAGGGGGGGGG
>JAMQMW010000854.1:27648-74863 GCA_024115155.1 Thelonectria blattea
TCTGAACCTAGACGTCATCTAAGTCAAGAAACCCCCTACTAGCAAACACATCGTAAACACGCACGCCAACGGCGCCATCTTGCCCGCAGCCACACTCTCACCGTCATCATCTCCGCTCCCACCACCTGATCCGTTGGTCGACGCTTGGTTCAGCTTCATACTGTACCCGGCCGCGGTAAAGGTGACGTTTCCGTCCGAGAACCACGCCTCGGAGCCGAACTCGACAATCCCCATGTACGGATCCTTGGGCAGGTCGCTGGGCGTGTCTGGGTGGTCGGGGGCCTCGTTGAGGAGGTACTTGAACAAGGGGGAAAAGTCTGCGTCCATGGAGGGGACGTCTTGGCCGTTGGAGGGCACGGCGGTGAAGACGTGGGTGCCGCCCGAGTTGCGGCCGTAGTAGAGGGAGCTGTTGGTTAATATGGGCTCCTTCTTAGATAGGTATGCAAGACTTACAATTCCGTATCCCCCAGAGTTATGTTGGACAGAATGGCGTTGTTTTCTCTCCCCAGCCACCACGGATTCCCCACGCTCCCCAGCCAAACCATCATCTCAATGGCGGCATCCTGCGGATACAGCGTCCTATTCGCATCGCTGTCCAGGAAGAAATCCCACGCCGCATTCGCCTGCACCTTTTGCCTATCCAGCGCCGCGACATTCCTCTCCAGCGCTGCACTAGTAAACGTCGTGGGCGTCTCGTCCAGGTCCCCCGCCGTCATGATCCAGCTTGTCGACAAGCGAATCGACTCCAGCCTACTCAGACGAATGGGAAGCTCGTCGCTGCCGAAGCGCACGTAGGGAAACGAGTGCACGTCTTGGATGTCCTCGTCCCAGTTCCAGGTTGCGTCAAAGGAGGGCGAGGAGGAGGAGGAGAAGGAGGAGGAGCTGTTGTCGACTTTGACGCAGACGAAGCCGTCCTTGGGGCTCTTTGGGTTCCAGGCGTTTGCGTTGTACATGAGGGAGTCGGACACGTCGCCGTACATGTGCGTGCCGCAGATGGTGGCGTCGTATTGTCCTGAGGATGAGCGGGTTTGGAGGGCGAGGGAGTTGCCTAGGAGCCAGGGGAGGAGGATCGCGATGGACATGATTGGATCGTCCTCAAGGTGTGTCGTTGTAGAGAAAGGGGAGAGGTGTTGATGTCCGTCTTATGCCCGTGATGCGTGAGGAGGAAAAGATCCTTGTAGTTGAGGGGTCGAAAATTTCTCTGCACTTGGCGATGCTTGGCATGGAAAAGGACGGGATAAAAAGGACAGAGTGCAAGGAGAGAACAGATCGGAAATTTGGAACGAGTGACGTGATGGTTACCGACGGGTGAATTGTTGACCTGAGCACAGCCTTCCTACGTCATGACGATGAAGTTTGACGCGGAGGTTTTGTGTTGAATATTGCAAGGTGTCATTAGGTAATGAAGAGGTTGGAGGAAGGAAAGGTTCAGAGCGCTTGCCATGGAAAAGACAATGGGTCTTGAAGATCGCTGAGGGGTGATGGGTGAGAATAAGAATGAGGAAGGACGGAGTCGACGGAGAGCGAAATTAAAGGAATGAGATGCCGGTTTGATCGGCTGCAAGGAAAGGATCAATTCATAATACGAACCTGGCCCAGTCAAAGTGACGTGTTGGCAGACTAAAAGCTGATGTGCGTGCATTATTATTATTAGGTGTGTGCATCTCGTGTGCTGAGAACAGGATGGATGAATGACTGAATAATTATTTTTGATTACTTTCCATGTTCCTATTATACCCAAACTTCATGTTCATCGCTTGCTAACAATAACTATATATCCCATCAAATCCTACATGACAAACTCGTTATAACTTACATTCGCCCTCATAACCTCGCCCGTCCCGTCCATGTCCACCATCCCCGCGTCCACGGTCGGATACAGCGGCACCGTCTCGCCAAACGTGTCGAACCATAGAAAACTCGGAGATATCGCCGGAATCAGATCCGAAAAGCCCGCCGGTATGTCCACGCCGCCGCCGGCCACGTCCAAGACGGCCGGTTGCATGGCCGCCGGATGATTCGGCGCCGGAGCCGTGGCTCCGAGTCCGGCTTCTCCGGCTTGTTGCTCTTCTCCCGTCGTTTGCTGCTGTTTTTGTTGTTGCTGCTCTTCCTTCTCACCCCCCGGCACGCCAATACTGTGAATACTCCCAAACAACCCCCCCACCAAATGACTCTGCCTCTCCATCTTCCACCTCGCCCTCATCTCCGTATACCCATCGCACGCCCCCTGCAAATGCTCCAATATCACCAAATGCCTCCTCGCCACCGCATCCCTCGTCGCGAACCTCCCCAGCGTGCTCAGCGCCAACCTCAGACTCCTCTCCAACGGAAAAGTCCCATCGAAGTCCCCAAACGCCGCCACGCCGAGCACCAGGCCCGAGACGAAGACGGAGTTGATGACAAAGGGCAGCCGCTTGGGCACGTGCTCGGCGGCGAAGATGGCTTGCAGCATGTCGACGTTGTGGATGGCGGCTTCGAGGCACGCGTAGACGAGGACTTGGTTGCTGGAGGAGCTTCGGGGGGGTTGGTCGGTCGAGTTGGGGTTGGAGTCGACGTGGGCGGCTACTTCTTTGAGGAGAAAGGGGAACGACAGGAGGATGATTGTCCAAAAGGCAGTTTGTTTGAGGTTCAGCAATCCCATGTTTGGCTGTCTTGTACCGTCGACGTCGTCGATGAGCTCCCCCGGCAGAATCCCATCCGTCTCGAAGCCGTCGCGCGACTGGGCCGACCAGCGACGATGGTGCTGGCTGATGCGCTCGATGACTTCGGTGGAAATCATGCGCCTGGCGTAGATTTGCGAGAGCACCGACTCGAAGATCATGGACAGGTCGTTACACGCCGAGTAGTCTTCCCTGCTGGCCGTCTCTCTCGTTTCCGAGGTGGATGGCGGTCGACCTAGAGATGCGCTCATGAAGAGATCCAGAATGCGCACCGCCTTCCACAGCCGCTCTCTCGCACGGCACTCGGCGGGCGGGAACAAGGCCGAGATGTCCTTCCGGTGCAGACCTAGCGCGTAGGCGGCTCTGACGCCCATGCCCAGGTACATGAAGGCCGAGTTGCGCCGCGACGCGCCGAGGAGGTACATGGTGATCAAGGCAAAGGCCTGAATGGTCGTCATATCCGGATCCTCCATGAGCGACTCGACAGTCAGGAACCGCGCATAGTTGAACAAGCTCTCGGCCAACTCGTCCTTATCCTCGGGCCCCGTCTGCGCCCCGATAGCCAACACGAGATAATACACGGGGCTCGCCGGGTCTGTCTCATCGCTGTCCCTCTCGCGCCACACCTGAATCGCCCTCGCCAGCTCCTCCCCCCTGAACAGCAGCAGCACGCAATCCGCAGACTGCATGTACCACCTCTGCAAGTACTCGACGTCTTCCTTGGACTGCTTCGGCGGCGGGTTCTGCGCGCTCGACACGATCCACCCGCGGGGCGTGTCGGGCGAGGACTCGACGATGAGGTGTCGCAGGGGGTCGTCGACAAACGGACAACTGCCCAGGCTCTTGCGCACGATGCGTCGGATGTTCTGCAGGAAGGACAACGTGGCCGAGTCGCCGATGAACATGTACTGGCCCTTTGTGTCCTTGACGAGCCGCGACATCTGGGGTACGCGGGCGGGGAAGCCTCGGGCGAGGAGCTGCGAGCATGTAGACAGCCCGTTGTCGCTGGGTGACGCCTCCGTGTTGACCAGCGTGTCGCTCACGCTCCGGGCGGGAACAATGCCAGGCGTGGGCTGGGATATCACGGTCCCGTCGGCACGCAGAACTCCGGGACTCGGAGCTTCGGCGTCGGGCCCGTCCGGCGGAGGAGGCGTGCCCTTCCGGAAGTGGTCGGGGTCCGGGCTGGGGAGGGAGGAAGCGAGTAGCGGGTACCGGGTTGATGAGGAGAGGGATAGGGATAAGGAGGAGGAGGAGGACTGGCAGTCTCGGGCGAGGCCGCGACGGGTGCAGCGACGACAAGGGCGGAGGCCGTCGCAGCGTTGTTTGCGTTGTTTGCAGTTGTCGCAGGCTTGGGCGCAGCGTTTGCGGTCGGATTCGCGGACTCGTTTGGTGGGCATGTTGAGGTGCCTTTGCCGCCGGGGTGAGACCAGACGGGAGTATCACTCGGGTATTACTTTGGTGTGACTTGTCGTCTTACTTTGTGATCCACTTTCTCTTTGTGATATAACTCGGGTCTCGTCAATTATCTATCCGTGTCAGTTTGTGATTGCCCATGCCATCTGAGATCTCGCCGAGTATCGTGGGTCTGAAGCTTGGAGGAGCTGGGCTGGAGACTGGAGACCAGACACTTGATGAGACTCCGCAACGGAAGACGGTCATCCATCCGTATATCCGCCAGACTGATAAGAAAGCTCTTTACTCACAATGTCCCTTTGAAAATGGCGAAATCATCACTTCCAGCCGTGCGTTTGGCTTTGAAATCGAAATGCAGTGTTTGGAATGCAAGGGATTCTGGGTACAAGTACCTTAGCCGACGCGAATTGCCGACCGCTTCGGCTTTATTCATCCTGAGGGAGTGTTTCTGATTGGTTGGTTTCTTTCTTTGCACTCCACAGTCCCCGCGTTGGATGCCCTGCTTCCGATGCTTTTCTTTGTTTGCTTCGGGACTGGAACCAACAGGGCCAAACAGAGACGCGAAGAACAACATCAGGACAGGTTGACGTTTATCATTATTACTGTTGCTTTTAGAGTCGACATCTCGTCAATAAAAGCATCAAAAAACACAGCGACAATCAACTCACCATGTCATACCGTGCCGCCATCCCTTCCAACGTGGAAATTCACCCCGAGGTGAAGTCCTTCTTTGCCAACTTCTTCAAAATCTCAGACACGCCAGGTCTTACGGAGGAGTATGTGCGCATGTTTACAAAGGACGCCACCTTCATCATGGCCTCTAAGAAGAGCAAAGGGACAGAGGGTTGGTCATTTATTTCAACCAGGGCGCACGTCAGAATTAACAGGTATAGAAATCACCGCCTCAAGAAATGGAATGTGGACGCTGGTCGAGTCTCGCAAGCACACATTGCACAAAATCTTCCCGTTTGGCAACGACGCGACAGAAGTTATGCTCTACGGAAGCGTCGATTTGGGACTGCGGTCGGGATCCAATGTGACGGTTGATTGGGCCGCGCGGGCTCAATTGACTGAAGAGGATGGGCAGTGGCGGATGAGTTATTACCAAGTTTACCTGGTGAGTCGCTTTCAATGTTGTTCTTAGGGGTCACTTTGCTAACATGTTCAAGGATACGGGAGCCATGAAGTGAGGCAAATGCATATACAAAAGGACCATGACCATAGACTTATAGACGTTCAATTCTACGACGCAAACGCGAGAATCTTGTCGCCAACCTGCTCAGCAGCCTCGATGCAATGCCAATGACCAACGCCAGCCAGCGCCTCAATCGATTTGAAGCGATCCTCGCATCCCCATCTACAGACAAGTCAGCTCTGCACACAACGAGCATCTTAATAACTCACTCTTCAAGCATAACCTGTGCATCCGCCAGAGGACTCGTCTTGTCCTCCTCGCCCGCGACGATCAAAACAGGACACCCAGCGGCAGAGTATCGAGGACGCTCGGCCTCGGCAATAGCGCGACACAGGGAATTGTAGCCTCCTGGATGCTGCGATAGGAGCAGGGCGCGAATAAAGGCTTGTTGCGTCGACGTGGCCTTTGATCCTGTGGCGGCCGCGGGGATTGCATCTGCCATGGCTTCCATGCCCTCTGATGTGGACGTCTGGTGTTAATTATACTCCTGGGATGAGACGAACTTGACGGGACACTCACTCTGCTTGACGGTTTCGATGCGCGCGTTGAATATTTGTCCCAGCGCCGGCTTGGGCATGACTGGTCCGATGAGGACGGCGCCTTTTAGAGGGAGTTTGGTGGCCAGTTCGGAAACGACGATGCCTCCCATGGAGTGTCCGACGACGACCAACTCCTTCGGTGCAATGGAGAGCTGCTTGGCTATGTCCTCGACGTCCTCGGCGATGGACTTGATGCTGGCGGGCTGTTGGCCTTCGAGCAGGGAGGAAAGACCACTTCCTGGGTGGTGTTAGTAGATCCAATGCCAAATATAATGTCAGAAGTACATACCATGAGTATCAAACGATACACAGCGATGGCCGCTGCTTGTCAACTGGCTAATCACTGCCGTGTAAAAGGCGTGCGACGAGCCGAGCCCGTGAATGAAGAGAAACGATGATGCATCGCGAGCAGGTGATTCGGGCTTGCTGTCGGTGTAAAAGAGGGGTTTCCCTCGAACTTGTAGAAATGGCATTTTGGGAGCTGTAGTTTATAATGGGCGTTGTGAAGTTGGCTCACCATTTGATGTCTCACGCAATGATTCCTACAATGATGAATCCAGCCAACTTGCACCCAACCCTCCTCCATTTGTCCATTCCATCAATCTCGATTTCGGCACATTCCGGATATAAACACGGATAGATGCAGCTGGAGATAATCGGCTGCAGGGTAGATCCATCGGCTACGGGCCAAATCCCCTCCAACCAGCCGTCGGAAGCAGGGAGTCCTCGACATAATTGGTCACACGGAGTGACACGCCTCGCGCAAAACTCGGCGACACCTGCTTACGGAATCCCGCGTTTTCTTGTTCCCATCGTCATTACCCGCCGAGATGCCTCGCCCCGTGGGATAAGAGGTTCGGTACCCGCTCGACGTGTAACCGGCGCCTTTCTTCCAGAGAGATACGGTACGTAACAGCAGTCGACGGGACGGACAACTTCTGGCGGCATCGTAGTGGAGCTCCAAGAGGCGATCCTGATTTATTATAAAGAACGATGGAGTAGATAGCATCTCCTTGCCCAGAGCATACCTTGAAGGGCACATCACCCAACATAGGACGCACCTACACCATGACGGCAAACAAATCTCAGTCCTACTCGGCCACGGCAGAAACGAGCCGCATCCTCAAGCTCATCTGCGCCCAGTTCGCCGGCGACGACTCTCTCCCCGACGCCGCGAGGGAAATCGCCTCGCGCGTCGAGTTCGTCTCGGCCCGGGACTTTCCTTACTTCCCCATCCCGTTCAAGGAGACGGAGACGGCGGCGGCGCTCAAGGCCATCGAGGCGTCTGTCGCGTGTCTGCTCGCTGATTTGCGCGATGGACGAGAAGACAAGAAGCGCAGTGTGGTGATCGACTTGGAGAAGACGACGGCGTTTCTGTGCCAGGCGTATCTTGCTAGTGTTGGGGGGTTGGGAAAGTTGGATCCTGAAGTCAAGACGAAGCTGAAGGGTGAGTCTCTCCATCAAAAGTTACTTTTGGCTTTATGCTGACCGTGTTAAGACACCGACCTCCTCCAGGCACAGTCCAACTCGTACCGCCGCATGTCGGCAAACCTGTACGAGACGAAGAACCCAGGGGAGTACTACCACATCCACGGGTCGCTCGAGGCCAGCACCACGCTGCGCATGATTGGGCTGGAGTCGCACCGGCCAGACCTGACGACGCACGAGGCCATAGTCGAGGTTATCGAGGGTGCCGTGAGCAACTTTTCCGTCGACGAGCTGGAGGCGATGAACGCCGAGAACCGCCAGGCGGGCATTCCCGCGCTGAAGCACGAGGAGTTTCTGAAGACGCCGCACGTAAGTCACTCCCCCTAACCTCCACCTCCATCACCGTGGAATCTCGACAGATCTAACAAACCCAGGGCAAAGCAAACATCGACCTCCCCCCCTGGACCGTCACCCAACTCGAATCCTCCACCCCTCCAATCCCCCTCCCCAAAGCCACTCCAGGAGAGCTCATCCGCCCCCTATCCGGCATCAAAGTCCTCGAACTCTGCCGCATCATCGCCGGCCCCGTCGTCACGCGCATCCTGGCCGAGTACGGCGCCGACGTGCTCAAGATCACGAGCCCCAACCTCAGCGACGTGCCCTTCTTCCAAGTCGACGGGAACATGGGCAAGCGGGCGGCCGATTTACATCTCAAGACGGCGGAAGGGAGGGGTGAGTTTGAGAGGCTGCTCGCCGAGGCGGATGTGGTCGTGGATGGGTATAGGCCGGGGGCGCTGGATAGGTTGGGGTATGGCGGGGAGACGTTGAGGAGGTTGGCGGTGGAGAGGGGGAGGGGGTATGTTTATGTGAATGAGAATTGCTTTGGGTATGAGGGGGAATGGGCTGGGAGGCCAGGATGGCAACAGATTGCAGACTGCGTAAGTTCTCTCTCTCCGTCGGATCATGCATGACCCGTCGGCTCACATACAACAGGTCACCGGAGTCGCCTGGGAACAAGGCAAATTCATGGGCCTCTCGGAACCCATGGTCCCCCCCTTCCCCATCTCCGACTACGGCACCGGCTGCATCGGCGCCATCGCCGCCCTCACCGGGCTCTACCGCCGGTCCGTCTCGGGCGGCTCCTACCACGGCAAGGCCTCCCTCATGCACTACGACCTCCTCCTCTTCAAGTCCGGCCTGTACCCGGAGCCCGTCCAGGCCCAGCTCCGTCGCGACATCGGCCCGGGCTTTCTCGCCCTTCGCCACGCCCACAGTGTCGACCGCATCTCGGGCACCGCGCTGCGGAGGTTGCGGGAGACGAGGCCGGGGGTTTTCCGCGAGGGGGGACTGTTGGAGACGTGGTACGCGGACAAGTACGGGGAGGATGTGAAGGTTGTGAAGCCCGTGGCGGAGATTGAGGGGGTGAGGTTGGGGTTTGAGAGGGCGAGTCGTCCGAACGGGAGCGATGAGGCGACGTGGGAGTTTGGGGGGGATGAGGATTATAGGAAGTAGTACGGATAGATCACATACATGACATGTAGAGCACCTTGATACTAGAAACATTTCATTCTAAGCACTTCTTTCAACCCTCTTCTCCCTTCGGCGTCTTCCGTGTGAACTCATCTGCAGCCCGTCATTCTCGACCCATCCCCTCCAAGTAACCGCATGCAGTAATCGCCATGCAATCCCCCGACGGATTCAAATGCACCAAACAACCCAAGTCATACGATGCGTAATCCCTTTCCCCTTCGCTGGATGCATCATCCGCTCTCGTCTCGTGCCCGCGGATAATGCCCCCCCTCCTATAGTCATCGGCTACGAGTCTCCCGCTCACTCGGATGAGGGGTTCAACGCTACAACCCGGGATCCGACCCGATGCTACACTCCTCACTTCTCATCAGACTCTCCCTCTGTTTCACACGGAAACTGCCCCTTCTCAACCGGACAACTCCCCAGTCGAATGCACACACACTTCTCCGCATCCCATCTCACTCCCCCATCTCACCTCACTCACCCCCCATGGGCCTCCATTTTGCGGGGTGTCATGGTCTTTTTTATCCAGCTGCCGTCGTTCCGTTTGTAATCCGTGCAGTAGCAGAGAATCCTTTTGGTTCATTGCCGGATCGTCGCTTGTTCAATTTGACCTTGACCAAGATTGTTTCGTAAATCCGTCTCGTCCCGCATCAGCCACACGCACATCCGTTGCAGATATAAAACCAGTGTCGAGTCTCCTGGATTTTTAAGAACTGGATCTCCCATTGTCTCGCAGCTTTGACCTCTTCTCCTTCAAGCCATCTCATAAATTACCCCTCCATTCCATTCCACAACTTGCGCCTTCGCACCTCCTCACCAACACACATCACACATCACAGCTTCAAAATGGCCACCCAAACAATCTCGGCCACCGAGGGAACCACCTCCACCGTTCCCCAAACCCAACAAGAAGAAGGCCTCGGCCAGGCCTTCACCAAACATGTCATCGAATCCTTCGGTCCCAAGACCAACCCCCGCCTGCGCGAGGTCATGTCCTGCTTCGTCCAGCACATGCACGACTTTTGCCGCGAAATCGACCTGACCATGGACGAGTGGCTCCTCGCCCTCAACGTCATCAACAAGGCCGGCCAGATGAGCAACGACCGTCGCAACGAGGGACAATTGGTCTGCGACGTGATTGGACTCGAGTCGTAAGCCCACCTCAACCTCACTCTCCCACTCATCTCATCTCATCTCATCTCACTCACTATAAACAGCCTCGTCGACGACATCACTCACAGAGCCCACGTCAAAAACGGCGGCAGCTCGGGAACCCTCTCGGCCATCCTCGGCCCCTTCTGGCGAGCCGACACGCCCATCCGCCCCAACGGCACCACCATCTCCTTCAACCCGCCAAAGGACGTCATCCCCGTCTACCTCTTTGGCAAGATCACCTCGGCCGACACGGGCAAGCCCATCCCCAACGCCTCCGTCGAGGTCTGGCAGGCATCGACCAACGGCCTGTACGAGCAGCAGGACGACGCCCAGGTCGAGCACAACCTGCGCGGGAAGTTCATCACCGACGAGGAGGGGCGGTACTCTTTCTACTGCATCAAGCCTACGCCTTATCCTGTAGGTCCTTCGCTCACTTTGAAGCCAGAACATGTATACTGAACCATTTAGGTCCCCAACGACGGCCCTGCAGGCCAACTCCTCGAACTCCTCGACAGGCACGTCTACCGCCCCGCCCACCTGCACTTCATGGTCATCGCCGAAGGGTACAAGCGCGTCGTGACGCAAATCTTCGACTGCGACTCGCAGTACCTCGGCAATGACTCCGTCTTCGCCGTAAAGGACAGCTTGACCGTCACCTTTGTGCCCCGGAAGAACGATCCCCAGGCCGCCGCCGAGCTGGAGTTTGACATGTCTCTGGCCGTGCAGAAGGGCAAGGCTTGAAGAAAGCGAGCGAAATGGGTCATGAAGTCTGGTCGGGGGAGTGTATTTGTCAGGAGAGACCAATGGACATTCTTGCGTGTCACGTTTTTTAAGCACAGCGATTGTTTGAGGTGCATCGCATTCATCTATCGGATCACTTTGGGTAGATTTGATACTTTATGTACATAATGAACCGACCTTGCACATGCTCGATTTCACCACCAAAGAACACGTCCGAATCCAAGCCACACAGCCAGTCAAACAGAAGTTTGAGGCGTAACACAAACATGGGCCAATTATCAGAGACACGTAGGCTAATGTGACTTTTCAATAAAAAAGACAGCATGTTTCCGCCATGTCCTAAAAAAATACGTTGCGCTTTACATCTTTCCAAGTCAATCACCAGCGAGGAGGAACCTACCCTGTATCTCAGCTGGCATCAAGGATTCAAGAACCAGCAACCACATCCTCATCAACACACCATGATAAACAATTTGAATGAAGCGAGACCCAGCTTTGACTCACTCGCTCAATGTCCAAGTATAAGGGAAATCATAGCGCGGAATCATTTCTGAGCTGCATTCGTCGAAGCCCGACGCCTCAAATAGGGCTGCACATGAGCCGCGACACCCACCGAGTGAGGCGGCAAACGACCAAGGCCAAGGCATCTGTCCCAAAGAGCGGTACCAACCGTTGGATTTGGCACAGGCCAGGGTCGGTTCTGGTACCCGTGGGGGTTATGGCTTCGCCAGCTACCTTTGCTTCTCTTGTTCTCCCCATTCAGCTCGACACGACACACGAGGCAGGTTCATCTTGGGCATACTATAACCACGCAGACCAATCTTTCCTTGATCAATCCGGCCAGATCTTCTTCATGGGCTAAGTCGTACAATTCTTCAAGTACCTTTTCAGCCATGCCGCATCGCGAGGAGAAGCACCGGCTGCACCGCGGTCAGCCACTCAGCAAGCCGGGAGACAGAACCACCAGTATCTCGCCTTTGCAAATTTTGAGATCTACCACATCAAAATTTCACGCTATAGAACGTGTCCACATCAAACGCCACAACCGAACCCCTCGTGTCAATCTACTAAACTGTCCTTTCAACGGCCAGGGGAGATGACAGTCAGGTGTTGGCTGACAGGTTGGGGGCGGCCCTGCTGACAGCTCGACGCCCGCACGGGCGAAGGGCTTCCTACCTGAGCATTATGGATTGGCATCTGGACTGAAATGGCTCATGTCATGCAGGTACGATACTCTTTCCGGAAGAGGGCGGGAGTGCTTGCAAGTCGCGACAATGGACCTAACAGCAATTCAATCCTGGTAGTAGTGACTCAAGCACACGTCGCGTGAACCGAAGCTGAATGCCAACTTGGCTGTACGGCTTGTAGCTGCTTACCACTGGACTCCAAGCCGACAACTCCAGAGTGATAAGGAGATTGGCCGATGGAACTTCCTAGATAAGACACATATAGGTGTTAGGCACACACACACACGCAAAGACATGGCTTGAATACCCAAGTCAGATGTACCATGGTGATTGGTATTACCTGTTTTCCCGGGAACGTTTACATCACTCACTCGTAGCGGAATTCTTAATGAATCTCGTGCCGGGAGGGCGGTGCAGACTGCTATCTAGAATACTCCTCTCTTGTATGTCGGGGCATTCTCTTGTGTCCTGGGTGCAATAGGACTAGGGTGGCTATGGTGGCAACTCAAGCATAACTACTTCTGGCTTCTCTATCGAATCTTCCTGTAAGTTATTCGCATATGTATGAACCTTTGGCTGATAAATCTAGAGCCCTGGTTTCCTTAATTCGACTACTGCCTTAATTACCAGCTTTGTCAATATATACACTGCTCAGGACGGGGACTGGTCAGTCACGGCAGTCGTAACCGTTAGCGTCACTGGAAGCTGTGTTGTATTAATGGGATTGATGGTACTTTACCTGTTTTGGTATCTAAGCCAACTAAAGGAATCAGGATAAGAACCAGTATCTCCAGGTTTGAGGAGACAGAGATGGTCGGATGCATAAGAATTCTTATCGAAATGTCTATCCATTACGAGGTTGATCGGTGCATTATGGGCGAGTGCCTCCGCACCCACCTTAAGTGCCGTACATGTTGATTTTGCACTTTCTTTTTGTACCATTGTCAACAAATAGTTCGTGATCGCCTCAGACGCAGGCGCTCTGCAGCTATTATTACACCCCGAGGAACAAAAAGCTCTCCTTTCCGCACCCTACCTCCCTGCGCTCGTATCCACGTAGCGATACCGCAACACAACCGGTCCTTTGTCTGGTCTTGTCTGTGTCCTTGTCTTATGTCTTCCTCTGATCGCAGAGTACACATTACCTCCCCCATTTCATCCGATCTTATATAACATATACTCGCAGTCATACTGGCCATTAGTCCTCGGCAAAACCTCACTCTCCTTTGACTGGAGGCTGGTCTTGTTGGAAAAACTGAGAGTTCTGCCTTAACTTTAGTATCAAGATTAAAGCCTGAAGTCCTACGATTGAGGTTTAACCTTTAAAGTCATAGACAGGGATCGGTCATAGGCTTGATATTTCAAAGGGCGTCTTTTGACTGCGGCTATTGAACGGCTAACTGGTATGTATAACGCTCTTGCAAGGTAATCTCAGCATGCCTATCGAGTTCGACTCTCTGGTATCCTGGCCAGAAAGGCAAACTAGGATGAATGAAAATTTTATTTGAGCGATGCTGCGATTGACAAAATATTGCAATGTGATCAGCCACCAGTACGGGACAGACACAATATTGGAATTCGTAAGAAAAAGAAAAACCATTGGTACCATGACCACAAGCCAACTGAGGGTGATAGTGAGCTTGATATGCACGATGCATCTCGTCGGATGAGAGAAGAGTGGGGCTATTTATCCAAATGAACCCAAATGTACCTAAATTAATTCAAATTAAATTTAAAATGAGGTTTTTATATTTAATTAAATCCAATTAGGATCAATTTAGATTGAATTTTTTTATTGGCAAGCCTGTCTTCCCTTGGCGTCAAGAGCGCTGGGCAAGCCCGCGACAACAATTATTCGGAGCCAACGGCGCTCAGCATGCACACCACCACTACTTCTATCCATGACCACAAAAGGACAATGCGGATTGGTTATAATAGAGCACGGGAAATAAAGGTTGAAAGTGCCTTTTCCTTCTACATGGGAAAAACGTCCATTGAGGCGATGAGGCAAGTAAGAATTAACTCTGTTAAGTTTATATAGGTCATTAAATGTTCTTTTCTTGGTCCTCCTTACTCAAGCGCTAGAACATTTAAGGCACGTGACCCGAGATAGGATTTTACGGCGACCCACGGAAACTAGATGAAATCCATCACCTCATCCCGCAAACAAGAACAAGTCTAGCCTTAGACGCACAACTTTCACTAATGAAAAGTGATTACTTCTAGATGCGACCGAATCGTGCACCTCGATAAGAACCCTGACAGCCCAACCTCTATAACAAGTGGAATGGGCTCGAAGTACCTTGGAGGGTGTGTCAACAATACGTAGCGTTGGAGCCGATCTGCAAAGCGTCAGGACTGTGCTCTGGGAAGCGTTGGTCATCAATGGCAAGGTCGCTCAGTGCGTGGAGATAAGGGAGAACAAAGATGCCGATTCTTCGCACAGATAAATCGCAAGGATGATTCCGGGAATCTTCTTCAAGTAAAAGGTCGCCGTACCTTATCCATCTCGACGAAGACTTATATCGTTCCGATCGTTCTTATTGGGAAACCCCCTTCAATAGGCAATCTGTCACTGGTTGAAGGGACGATTACTCATGTTGAAAGGGGAAGGCTGCTCATAGAATCGGAAAGCGTTGTTGTTTTCGAATTTTATTCGGCATCACCTGGCGGATTTGGAAACCCACCAGTCCAATGAGATTCATGTAGATCGACATCGGGTCCATAGCCGAAGAGATGCGGTATCGTGAACTGACTCAAATCGTCTGCTCCGGGTAATCCATAGCAATGTGGTACAGTAAATTGGGCCAAATCATCGCTGGCACAGGGGGCGATCGAGTCCAGTCCGGTCGATGAAGTGTTAGACTGAACCCCGGGACTGAGCATCTTAAGTTGTTCACACGCAGCCATGTTGGAATTGGAGCAATCCTTATCCAAGTGGGCACCTGGGCGTTGTGCCTCTCCAGGACTCTCAGACGGATTGGTAGTCTCGCTTGGTGTCGTTCGATGTGATGATGCTCGTCGCGCGCAACGCTGTCGGGGACCGGCTAGTGTTGCCCGCTTCGATGGCACCGGCTGCTTCTTGCTCCGGCGGATTCTGTCAGTAAGGTAACAAAGATCGCGATGCCACTGAATCGTCTTGATCGAGCTGAGGAGGCGACTGAAATCCTCCTTGGAGAGGCTCCCAAGAAGCGAAACAACATGCTTATCGTCACTCACGGCGGCGGCAAAGCATGTTAGGGCCTCAATTCCTCCATTATCATAAAATTGGGCTTCGAAGGATTGCTTATTGATAGTCCCCTCCTGACATGCCGTGATGGTTGACCGTAGGCGGTATGGTGTCTTATCTCGTTCGACGGTAATCGAGCGTCGGAATACTTCCTGGGCCTGGATGCGAGTGAGATGTGAATCGTTGAGAGAGACTGAAAGGAGAGCCTGGATCAAAGCCTCCCGAATGAGGTCGGGCTGTGTTTGAGCGGCCTCTGCAATGTCAACAGATTGCCCAGCCGAGATGAGAATGAGTTTGGGGGGAGTCTCCGTGGTTTCGAATGACATGCTCGGGTTGAGATTATATAAGAGTTTTGGAATACTTTTAGACGGAGATGCAAGATGTAACTGATTCCGTTGTGTAGAATTGTTCATTGTGTAAAGTAAAAATGGGTGTTTGGCGAGTTTGCAGACCAAGAAATTGGCATTTGGCAGAATCTGGTAAGCGGCTTGGCAAATTCTGTGGTCTAAAAACGGGCGCTTGGCAAAATTTCATCTCAAGGAGACTAGATAAGCGGGGCTACCGAGTCTCTGGCCCGCTCTGGTGATGACTGAGATAGAATTGTCCAAACGAGCCTCTCGGGGTCGGATGCAAATCACTTGCTTTCCCCCACCACATAGGAATCAGACATCTCTTACGCAGTAGCCTTCTATTGCTTCATCTTGCCAACCCTTCAGCTTAGCGTTCAACTAGGCCGGGTTCAGGAGCAGAGGTTTCATCCCCTCGGTTCACTGTACTTGTACTTCCTCCGGGCAGTGCTCCATTAAAAAGAAAGAATACTGACTTCTTGTTTACAGTACCTTCAGGCTGTTAACTTGGTGCTTATATTTGCATGTTCACTTGCTTCGTATGATATGATGTGACTGGAGAACTCCTCTAATGTTCTCTCACCTAGTCAATTCCGACCTCTTACTATTGAACTACAAGACAGCCAGTTGCCTTGTTACACTTTACCTGAGAAGGATTTTACTCATCCTCGTCACAACATGGCTGAGCTATATGATGACGTTGTTGTGAGCTACTTGCAGTCCGAACAGGAACTTGAAGCTGATCCATTTAGCAGGCACCCGAGACGATTGAGGACGGTGGGGTATGTTTCCAGCTCAGCTAACGAGCGAGACGCAGTATATTGACTGTTCTTATGATGTAGACTAATCATGACTTTCCTGAGCCCACACCACACATGTCTACACCCATCGAGGTTGAGGTGGTCCAGGACGAAGCCAACTCGACGCGTGGCGATAATATCTCGCCTGCGAGCACCTCTTTACGGAGCAGCATTAAGAAGTATGAGTGGAACCATAGACGTCGCTACCATCACTACAGAGAGGGAGTATACAAATTCCCAAACGACGATGAAGAGTAAGCACGCCTCGATATGGTTCATCACATGTATACCCTGGCGCTTAACGACAAACTATTTCTCGCCCCAATCGAGCCTAATGGTCTTTGAGTCCTTGACATAGGCACTGGTACAGGTATCTGGGCTATCGACTTTGGAGGCGAATATCCTGGTACCGAGGTCATCAGTAATGATCTCAGCCTAATCCAGCCCGGCTGGCTCCCGCCAAACGTCCAATTTATCATCGATAATGTTGAGTTGGAGTGGAATGAGCTAGAACCATACGGTTATATCCATTGCTGATATATGGCTGGCTTTATTAAAGATTGGCCGAGGCTCATTAAGCAGATCTTTAATAACCTAAAGCCAGGTGGGTGGGTTAAGTTCCAGGAGACTGCAAATACTCTCTACTCGGACGACACCACCTTAGACGCCCCGTCAGTCCGACAGATCAACTCGCTTATCAAGTACGTTAGATACTAACAAATTCCAAAGTGACCACCAGCTCGCTTGTTTGACCGGCTCGCTTATCATGTACGGAAAGGCCTAACCACATGTGGGGACCTCATCCCCCGGGGCAACGGCGCTAGCAAATTCTGCCGTCCCTGGCCGTCTTTACCGCTTGCCTTGCCGGAATGGTCTAGCAACTCTTCTTGCGGGGTATCTTAGTTTCCTCTCGGCTGCCCCTGTCGTCTCGCCTTCGTCTTCTGCACGTCTTCCTGCCTCCACTAAGGACCAACATGATGTCACCTCCATCACCTCTCCGTCGCCATCAGTCGTCTCTCGAGGGCGTCATCGATTTCTCTCCTGAGCCACCCTTAGGGACAGATCAACGTACCAACGCCAAGCGTAGATTCTACCACATCGTCGAGTACTTTGAGGCTGCAAATAGCAGTAACAGTCATCATTATAGCCGCCCTCGACTTGTCCATTTTACTTACGATTATGCACTTTCCGAGGAATCCCGAGACAACTTCCTGCGGGCCTTCTTCCGGGCCATGGCGCTCTCAATAGACCGGGAGGAAGACATTGACGTCGAGGATCTACGCTCGCCCTTCTTTGGCTTTGCAGACTATCTGCTGGACAACTTTTTTCTGCCTTGTAAGACTGGATAGATTGTCCTCTTCATCCCTCAATTGTTACTGATGTCTCCTAGTGAAAGCTTCCACAAAAAGGACCCCCCAGCCCTCCCCTGCATACCATTCCGCCGTTCAGAGAGTGCAGGGAGGAGACGTGCAAGGCTTTGCCGGGACACCAGACCGGGTATCGGCTCTTCGGGGTGCCTGTCTCATCCGCGACCGCCATCGCTGTGTGATCTCACGCAAATTCGACCTGGAAGAGGCGGCAAATCGAATGCAAAGAGATGGCGATGACGCTCGAGATGATGATGGGAATCTACTTCTAGAAGATGCTAATCTAGTCGACGTCCTGGAAGTGGCTCATATTCTTCCGCATTCCCTGATGAAAGCCGATACAGGGGCCGAACTGGTGGGTCTCTCTTCGGTAGAGATGGTGTCGTCAATGGCTAACGTGCTAAGAATCCTTCTAAACAAGCGGCACTCGCGATTCTCAACATGTTTGACAGCGGCGTTGTACACGTGATCGAAGGTGTTGATATTGACCGGCCACGTAACGCCATCACTCTTACACACTCTCCATTGGCTGTTCGGCGACTTTCGGGTTTTCTTTGAACCTACCTCAGACGAGCAGCCGCATACCTACCGAATCAGTTCGTTTTACCCACCCAGTCTGCTGCGGGATCCAGCCTTCCCCATCACTCGAACGCTGTATCTCACTGATACTCGGACAATCGACCCCCCTTCCCCTCGGCTTCTCGCAGTTCACGGCGCTATTGCTCATATCCTTCACCTCTCTGCAGCAGGGGATTACATCGATAAGTTGCTCCGGGACATGGATGGAAAGGGCATACAGCCAGATGGGTCTACCGAGCTGGACCGCTTGGTGAAGCTCAGATTGGGAGGGTGGCTGGATGGTCCTGTCTATTCGTAGCTGGTGAACGACGGATGTTCGCTCAGGGGCAGAACGGTTATTGCTCCCTGAGCGAGTGAGGCTTGTGTTCACAGTGCCAAAGAATAGCCTACGGATCCATTTTTTAATAGACCAGGGAGCCGAAACCCGCCACTGGTTTGCTTTGGGGCAGAATTGTTTGCTCCCTGAGCAAAGCTCTTCGCCTGCAGCTGGGCTGGAGTCGAAGAATCAGTAGCACAATGCGGCACTGTTCTTGGCGATTTGATAACCACATCGGCGATACATGGAGTATTGCTATCCAGCAAGGTTGGCTTCTCCAAATGAGTACCATCATAATTGTCTATTCTCCTGACTGGGCTTGCTAGGACGGCTGTTAGGTTCTGCTTCTTCTTGGAGAACAATCGGCTTCTGGACTTACAGGCGCGGCTAAAAGGTCTCGTATTGTCACTTAGCAGGCTATGGAGTAGTTAAGGCGCAATGATCAATTAGCTGGGAATCACGTTTTACTAACTTGTTCACTCTTTTGGAATTATCTTTCCTAATCCAAATTCTTAGGCATAAGTAGAAGCAAGCACCGCGGACCAGCAGCGGGCCCGCGCGGTGCATACATCCCATCGTGACAGGCGTAGGATACTAACACTAAACAGCCTCAGGTTGGCAGACTATGCTTCAAATGCTGAAGATACTTAAGATAGGATGCTGAACACTTGGAGAAGTTGGCCTTCAAGCGAATCAAGCAGACCTACCACAGATGGTCAAGCGCGGCAAGATGGACGAATTTGATCGGATCTAACACTTGAATCTAGCACTGAGGGTGCAAGCCTTATCTGATGTCGCGGCGATATCTTCCTGCAGTAGAAAATATGGTCTGGCGTTTTGCGTTGGCCACATAAGCAGACTACTCGCATGCTATCATGGTAGAATCTCTCATGGGAGATGGCGAAGTCTCTATGATGGGATGTCGCACGACACGATTGTTTGGATGACTGAACAACGATCGGGAAGAAGATCCCCTGTGAATCGGGTAACGAAAGACTCTTGAATTTCTATCTAAAGGAGCGACGAAGGTTGGTCTCTTATACCTATGTTCAATCTGCCGATATTATAGGCAGCAGGCTGCTGCCTGATGCTAGTTGTGGTCGTTCACTCTCATCGTGATTCTTGTCACATTTGTGAGCGAGCGACTTGATATTGACATGGGATCTGGCTGCAAGCAGATGGTGCAGTGCTGTCCGGGGGAGTGAAATCTCAGGCTCAGGTGGGCAGCCGGTTGTTGCCTTGAGGTCTAGTGATTTATATAGCTCAGGGACGGAAGTTTCCCACCAAGCTTCGAACAATTCCCTTGACTGTCCTCTGGCCATTTTTCGCAAGTATGCCATGGTTGGGAGGGCATCTGCTGTGATGATGGAGCCAGAGCCTGAAATTCGAGAAAGACTTCTTGAGAAGAATCGGAGGGTGCGCCCCGCAAGCAGGGTCGGAAATCAATTTCCGACCTCCTCGGGGGAGCGTGAGGAAGGCGAATGACCGATGCAAGGGCTCGCGCACATGCATGGCAGGAGAGAGGAGGACTAGAGATATGACACATGGCCAACATCGACCCCGATTCGGACTTTTTGCCCAGCTGGCCAGGTCAGCCGTCTGGCAACAAGGGAATCCCGAATCTCTCGTGTCTTGGAGGGCGTAGACCACGCTGGCGAGGCAGACTTCGGGAAATCGACTTCACGGAGATATGAAGACGCCGAAGGATCGATACGACAGTCGAGAGGCATGACATTGGGAGTATAGATGGCGATGCCAAGGACACACGGATAAGACCTTGGTTGCTCAGCCGGTCAGGGGTCGACGTGGCGTACAACATCGTCTTGGACTATATCACTAGTCGACTTCGAGGCATATTCATGCATTCCTACCAGACCAGGGTCGTTTTCAAGCATCTTACGCTTCTCCCCCTCTTCCGGCGGCCCGGAAAGATGCTGTCCGTTCATGCCATGTTGCCGTCACCCGTTCCTTTGCCTTGCCGAATCTACTCAGATATTCCTCCCTAGACACGATTCACGCGCCCCGGTCAGAATCCTCATCCTCCTGTATACAAACTTCGCTCTCGTCGATGCTTGTGCAAGGTTCATGAATCTTTGGCAACTTGCATGAACAAAGTCATCATGCCACTGGCGGACTCACGTCTGTACTCGGGGCGATGAAGACGGGGCAGATTTCAGCCGTATCAAGATTGTAGGATTCGGGACACTCGGTTGAAGAAGATACGAGGACGGTGAGGCAAAGCCGGAGGCACCTTTGCCATTCTTGTTCAAGTTGTCAAGGTTGGTGGCACAGTGAAGCCGGACCAATATCTCCGTGGCCACTCGAAGGCGGATTGCTCGACTCAGGAGGAAGATTTAAAGAGATGATTGAAACTCGTCACAACACAGCTCATTGTAACAAGTGAAAAGAATGGAATGGTAGAGGAACAGGTAAAGTCTGGAGGCTCTATTGTGAATGGAGGTTGTAGGAAAGATCCCCACATTCCTAATTTTGGGTTGCGCCAAGGATTGGTGTGGGGAAGGGGGTAGAACAGGGTGGAACAGGGGTGTTAATCGTAACCAGAGACTCATTTGGCTGCGCCGCGCTTCGGTCACCCACGACTCAGGTTAAAGCAGCAGCAGCTCAGGGTCTCGCACGAGAGAGGAAAGAATCCAAGTCGAGATTCGGATTGTGCATTAGGCTGTTTCCTCTAAGTTCCTTTGTCTAGCACCGCCTATTGATTAGCGGATCAGTGGCTGTAGTTCGTGTTCGCGTTTCTCGTTGCTGTCGTCGGTTAAAAAAATACCCTGGCTCTTCAGAATCCGGCTCAGTTCCGTGAGCTGCACTGGCTTGGAAAGAAACAAGTCCAGGCCCACGGAGAAGGCGTCTTGCTGAGCATCTTTGGAAGCCAACCCGGAAATGGCCAGGATGTGACAGCGGGGAAGACCGTTTTCCTGCTCGAAAGCCCGAATATGGCGCGTTGATTCGAATCCATCCATGACGGGCATGGACAGGTCCATGAAGACGCAACGATACTCGCCCCCTCGGCTTTTGTACGACTCCAAAGCTTGGAGGCCATCTGACGCAGAGTCATAAACCTGGCCGAGCTTTTTCATGTATGTTTGTAGTATTCTCATGTTGATTGGATTGTCCTCGACGAGCAGGAAGCGAGCCTGGGTTTTCTTGTGGACTTGGGCAGGTTGAAGTGAAGGAGATTGATTTGTAGGTGTTAAAAGCGGCGTGGGCGTTTTCGTATCCAAGTCGGAGGAGGGAATTGTAGCCGTGGGTGACAAGTCTTTGGCAATGCTCAAATCTGCAATGGCGCCGGCTAGACTGGCCTCTGGTTCTGAAACGGGGGGCTCGAGGACAGCTGAGAGGCTCGAACGGTCTTTGATATGTGCCTGCAAGTCTGTCCATTGCCTGAAGCTAAGAATGAGGGCCTTGGCAAGTTTTCTCGGTCCCAACCTGAGGACAGGCGTCAATGAATGAACAACGCACGCAACAGATCGAGGGTGACTTACGGACGAGAGATGAAGCTGAAATCACCCCGATTCGGACCGTGGATCGCTTTGTGAGAGCGTTCTACTTCTCGAGCGGCTGCGGGCGAACGGCAGACAACGATGACGGGACCAGATGCGTCGTTCAGTTCCTGATGCGCGGGTGATGAGAAATAACCTTCGTCACAAAGAATGAGATCGGGGAGAAGTTCTTCCGTCTTGTGAGGCTTCACAAGACGCATCTGTAGCCAGTCGCGGCATATCTTGCCCAGCATCGCGTGCTCGTCGAACTGCGAGAGATTCCACTCACTGGGGTGCAAACCACTGTCTGCGGAAGAGAAACCAGCCACAAGAACTCGCAGGTTGGATAGTGCAACCACCTGGTCCCTGAACTGCTCGTGTGCCGGGGCCGTCTCCGTCACTTCGGGGTCACAGACCTGCATAGGAAGCTTCAGCGCTACCTTGGTCCCCTTTCCGAGCCGACTGTGAATTCGGATCGAACCGCCCAATGCTCTGACAAATTTCTTGACGAGGCTGAGACCGAGTCCAACCCCGGGGGTATGGGCGTGTTCCTGGGTGAATGGGGTAAACAAAAGGTGATGGAGGTAGTCCTCTCCAATCCCCGGTCCTGTGTCGACGACATCGATGTGGACAACGCGGTCTCTCGAGTTTGCATGCTTGAGCGGCCCTTGGTATGCAGCCACCTTGACGTAACCATGGCTCGTGTACTTTAGCGAGTTGCCACATAGGTTCAGTATGATGCGGCGCAGGGCTCCCGGCTGAGCGCGGAAGGCCCAGTCGACTGCCGGGTCAATGTCCAAGATGAGAACGACTGAGCTGGAGACCGGATAGGCACTAGGACTCGTCCCCCTTTGTGCTATGTGATCCAGGCCATCTATGCTGTCAAGCCTGCCGTGAGGAGTCATCCCGCCATCCTGTCCATCATAGCCCCGTCGTCGAAGTATGCATTGTTCGTAGGTGTGGCCGGCATGGACACATTCAACCACCTCTTCCACCAAGATGCCTACATCGAGATTAGAAGCGATGTGCATCATGCCGCCCGTGGCCGAGTTTCTATGAGGCTGTGATTCCCCCGCAGTAGAGGACCGGGTGGACTGCTCATCGGGATTCCTCATGAAGTTGTTGATCTTTGTCCAGTCGAGGAGATGGTTGATGGTATCCAGCAAGGTGCGCCCACAGATCTCAATGGACCTGAGGGCATCTCCCTGAAAAACGTTCAGGGATGTATCGTGGAGGAGCTCGGCACACAGAACAATGCCGTGCAGTGGGCTCCGGAGTTCGTGCGACAGCGAGTTGAGTAGTGATGTCGTTGCACTATTCACGATGGTGCTATTGAGCATGGCGACGTCGGCCATGATGACATTTCCAAAGGCCGTCAGGTAGCTAAGCTCGCCTTGGACGGTAAAGATTCGCGTGGGTGTTGTGGTGTAGAGAAAGCCACCAGCAAACCATCGACGCCGGTGTGAATCCCACAAGGGTAAAATACAGACGTTCCTGGCCCCGGGAAAAAGTAAGGCGAGTTCTTTGCTTTCGTTTGGTCGGGAAAAGCGACCCCTGCGTCTGCGAGGCTTTTCGTCGACCTTCATCGGCATGGCTGGGTTGGACTCATGGTCGACGACGCTTGATGGGTTATCCTCGCTCGAAAGATCACTGGACGGCCGTAATCCATCCTCATCAAAGTTGAAGATCTTGCCTCTTGGATAGCGGCTTAGCAACTTCTGCAAGAAGCGTTCTGGGACAGTTGCGAAGCGTGCGGGAGCTGACGATTCACCGTCGATACTGGAGGATAGCGACGTGGAAAATCCGAGGACGGCACAATGCGACCGGGATGCTTCTTTCACGCCTGGCAACGCTTCGGAAGCCGAGTTGGGCGCCTGCTCGTAGAGGGACGAAGAGGAGCAGGAGGAGGAGCGGTGATCGGTAGACTTGTGCAGACTCCCGCTCTTGACAGAACCAGCAAGATAGCCAACGCTGGCATCCAGAAACAGCACGCCTTCGACTTCGATGGATTCTCTCAAGACATTTGCCGCTTTGGAGAAGATGGAGCGCAGCTGGGCTTCTGAAGATTGTGGCGTTGGTGTCGTATTCTCGGGAACAGGGACTTTGGGATCGACCGATTCGGAGAACCCGTTTGGCGACACCGCGCACTCTACCAACGAGTTCGTCCGCCGAAACGGGTCGTCTTGAAGGTCCGGTGTTTGCTCCTCCTGCTCGCGTTGCATCTGTTGCTGCCTCTGGTGAAAGTATCCTTCCTTGGTCGCATCGTCTTTGTCAGGATGACTGGTCTCCTGCCAACCCGACACGGTGGCCTTTCCCTCGACGTAGCTCCCGAGACCTCGAACCATGCGTGCTCCCGATCGCTGGCCGTCGCCGAATTGTCGCAAGTCGAGATGGTGGATGATGGACCTGGACACATCCTGCATGATGCCGACCTCGGCCTCGTCCAAACCGCCCCTCGGTGCGTCATCGAAAATGCAAAAGACGCCGATGTTAATACCCTGACGAGATCGGATTGGAATACCTGCGTAGAAGCGGTTCCGAGGCCAAACGTGACAGAATGGCCTCTCTTGAAATCTGTCGTGGGTAGAGAGATCGCCAATCACAGTCACGCGGAGGGGAAGCTTATCGGGAGAGGTTGTGGCCGCTTCCTCCGAAGTTGCGGGGGATGGTGGCACGAGAGCAACCTCGCACACACCAAAGGATCTGGGGATGGAGGTTCCGCACAGCCAAAGCCTTTCTGATTCTGCACTCGGTGATTGGGCATTTGCGGATAGGCGGAGTGTGGGTGTGGCCTCGGCGATAATGTACTGATACTGTCGATCGAAAAGGGAGACGAGAGCGCGGGAGGCCTTGAGGCGCAGGAGAGCAGCCTGGGCGAGAGCGGTCAAGGCGGGATCGGAGCATGCGCGTAGCTTTTCGGGGGGGATGAGGTTTGTGACATCGTTACGGACCGAGTCGGTGATGAGGATCGAGTCGTATCTGATGGCTCGGGAGCGGCGGTTAGCAGACGTTTCCATGGTTTCGTTTTGCGCGGGGCAGCGGGCAGATGGGCCAGGGCACAGGGCACACACAGCCTAGACGCACGTACCTGAATGTTTCTCGTTCCCGCGTGGCTTCGGAGACGCGTTTGCCTGGCATATTAGGAGAGATGGTTGGCTCTGGCAGACTGCCGTCGAGGTAGGAATGCGGTGGTGGAGGATCATGGAAGGTTGGGACTCGGGAAGTTGGGACGAGCGAGACTTGGAGCTGGAGTCAACAGCAGAGTCGAGTCCGCCCTGGAAGGTACAAGCCCAAGATACCACCTGCTCCTGCCGTTGTTCATGGCCGCAGTCCAGACTGTCCAGGTGCTTCTAGCTTCCAGTGCCCACCATTCTCTACGGCTGAGTCGCCACCATGAAGCAACCCGTGGACTCCGAGCTCCGTTATCTGCCACTGGTGGCCCTGAAGCTACCGCCAGCTGTGGAGCTATCGCGGGGAAGGAGATCACGTACCGAGATCTGGACCGATCCAGAACGGCGCACATGGTTGCGCAGATCGGCAGATATATATCTCATATGGGGTTGTACATAAGGTATATTTCTCGTATTAATAATGGATGGGAGTTTCCTTCAGAATCTGTTCGATTTTCTTCTGCTTATGCGGTAGGCAAAATACACCTGCTTTGAATGCGACTTCTCAGTTGGAGTCTCTGGTTTGGGAGGACTCAGGAGGCGCTTTGCAGTTTCGGGCCTGACCGCCTGGGCAAGTCCGTAATACGACCCAAGGACAGTATCATGTTCTGACATGCATCTCACCTATTGCCATCGGCGACCACCTAGGAATCAGATATCGGGGACCAGATCGGGGACCCCCAATCTTGAGGCGGTGCCTGCATCACGTGCCCCTGCATTTTCGAGTGTTTATGTTTATCTACCAGTAGGCAGGAGCCTATAGGGAGTACCTTCCCATTGTGAATCTGCATCCAACTTGACAGCTTTACCTCTCTCCTTCATTCCTTCCTTTCCATCTCAATTCCACTTTCCCTTGCTCCGCACAACCAACGTCTTTCTCACTGCGCATATTGAGTTATTTACTGCTCAGTGCTCACCATGTGCGAAGACGAGGCACCTCAACCTCGGACGGGGAATTGTTCCTTCACCGACGTTCCATTCGAAATATTCAACATCTTCACCGACTATATCGACATTGTCAGCCTCAAATGCCTGCTTCTGACCTGTCGCGATTTTGCTTCCATCATTCGACCTATCCTCATTCGCCGAGATCTCGACTCCAAAACCTACAACTCGCTTGCCTGGGCCTGTTTCTTCAACCAAGTCGACCTCGGTCGAGCTTGCCTCGAGCTAGGAGCTGATCCCAATGCCGCCTTCTTTCGACCCGAGGAGCCAGATGACTTCTCTGGGACTCACCTTTCCTTTTATGGGAAGGAGTATTTTCCCGATTTATACCAGAGACGCGCATACCTGAGAGACGTCACATTCCCCGTGTTCCCAACCAAGACAATGTTTGGCGTGCCGCTGTTTCTAGAGTCCGGATGTGCTTCCCGTTCCGCTCTGAACGTGGCAGTCTTTCGCGACCACGTCGACATGGTCAAGCTCCTCCTCGAGTTCGGGGCTGACCTAGTCGAACGGCGCACATTTACCGTTTCGAGAGGTCCTTTCCACATGCATCCTTCTCAACCGATTGGAACTGCCGGCTCCTTTTCTCACGAAAACGCCCTCAGCCACGTCCGTTCTGTCCCGATGGCAAAGGCACTCCTCGAAGCTGGATCAGCTCGCCACATCAACTACGCTGGTTTCTCCGGCTTCACTCCTCTGGAAATGGTTCTCGCCACGTGCAGCAGGTACAAAATCGGATCGGGAGCCGAGTTGGCCGAACCCGAGCTCCATGCCGTGGTCAAACTTTTCTTGGACAACGGAGCGCAAACGCGCCGCCAGAATCCCGCAGGCGGTTCCTTGCTCGGTGCCATTGCGACGGACTACCTAAGTGTTATCAAACTCATCTTGGATCACTCAAACTGCAACCCTGGCGATGAGAATGAGGATCACGGCCTCGCCTTGGAGCTGGTACTCGGCGAGGACCAAGACTGTTTCGATGATCAGACTCCGTTGCCAGTATCGACTCAAACCCGAATTCTCAACATGATGCTCGCGGCGGGCCTTTCTCCGCACTACGACATGCCTGGCCGTGGACCAGTTCTGCAAACAGTTTTGAAAGATCGAGCGAATATGCGATACTTGTTTCGTTCAGCCCAAACAATCATCAACAGTGCCTCGGACATCAATCACACCAGCCCAACGGTTTTGAGCCCCCTTGCAACGGCCGTCGTTAGTACTGGCGACTGGCTTGACGTCGAGGACGACTATGTTGTCACCTTGGTTCGGGCTGGAGCCGGTCTAGATCACCCATCCCTGTGGGCTGGCGGCTTCACACCTCTCATGTTTGCAACAGGAGACTGGATATCGGTCAGAGTTTTTGGGAATCTGGTGAGATTCGGGTCGGACCTAGGAGCCGTTCGCAAACTGTCACCCAAGGGGCCTTCGATGTCTGTTCTTCAGTGTCTCCTGATGGGATTCCCCGAAGCGCACTTTAGGTGGGAAGACGAGGCCGACGCTGATTTATACCGTCGCGGCGTCGCAGATGTCCAGGATGTGACGGATGACGATATTGCCGGAATCCGGCCCAACTCCTCGTTTGAATTGCGACGCAGGAACAAGTTTCTCGTCTTTATCGAAGGGGGGATACATGGCGCCCACTTCTACACCAGCAATGCAAGACATGTCCTGAACTGGGCCTTGGAGAATCTCTACTACCAGGACCTAGAATGGTCGGTGGAAATAGTACTTCCGCATTACCATGCGACCAAGATGTCGGGGGACACGGAATCGCCCATCTGGACTCTCTTCAGTCTCGCCAGGGTAGAGAACTACCTCCAATTCGGAACCATGACGCAGACATTGCGAATAGCCGAGGAGCTGCTCGACAACGGGATTACAATCACAACGGACGACAGAGAACAGGGCCAAACCATTCTTCATCGGATATCACAGCTGCCTCGGGGCACACCCGACGTGACCAATTTGAAGCGGGCGACACACGTCGGCAAACCCCTCGACTTTGGCCAACCACCGCTTTCCTTGCACGCTGTGAGGTGGGAGCAGCAGTTTTCGAGAACCGGCGCTCCCAATTTCAAGTCTACGACGCACCCGTGGACTCGACTCCCGCCGAAGAAACATTTGAAGCGATACGTTGAGGCCCGAAACCACGTCGTCGCAAAGATGGTAAAGCTCTTCATGCGACATGGAGTAGATTTCTACGCGCGGGATAAGGATGGGAAAACGGCATTCGAACTGTTTGCCAAAGACCGGTCACCAGACATCTTGGACATGATTCCAATGGAGTTGCGAGATGCTCGCAAAGAAAGGGCCATTGAGCTGCAGACGGAGGCCCTAGAGAGCAGGGTTGAAAACTTGCTCCTCATACGCCCCGAGGGCTCCAAGAAGGAGCAGTTTGAGGAAGAAGAAGACGAATTTGAGGAGAAGGAAGACGAGTTCGAGGAAGAGGAGTTTGGAGAAGACAACGGCGACCGGGGCGGTTATGCTGCGTGACCTGGGAGCCACATGGGAAGGTTCAGAGGAGAGGGAATCCGGGGTTGAAAGCAGAGGCTATGAACTTACGAGGCCAGGTTGGAAAGCTATGCATTTCCAACCCCGCCGCAGTATATCGTGACCACGTTCCCGAGGTCCTCCAGGGAATCGGCATACGTCGTGGGTGACGAAAAGGCGTCATCTTGGGGTGTGCCGATCCCCTGAAGAATCTGGGGCATCTGGTCACGATCTACTGCGGCCGGGTTGGAGATGCATAGCTCTTCGATTTGGTTTCGGAAGTTGAGGGTCTCTGTTTTCAAGCTACCTGGGGTGAGATGAGAGTGTGCGCCAGGAAATGGTATTCCTATGATCTTATTATCTTGAGGATAATGTAGAGAGGGGATATCTTGAGGACTGCAATGGGATTGGGTTTAAAAAATGGAGGATACCTAATATGTAGAGAGGCCTGTGCTTATGCATAATGTAAAATTAGGCAGTCAAAGACTCAAAGCTCTGACAGGTTGTCAAGGAAATGCATCCGTCCTCATGCCCTCCCCGCCAAGTTCCCACGAAAGATGACGGCAGCTCAACGTCATGTTCAGCCTTGACGCAAGCCGTGAAGATGGCTACCTAATAAAGGAGCGGCTGACTCCCCGAATCTCGTATCTGCACGAGCCCGCGCGCGCTTAAAAACAGGCCCGAGCTGAAGGATCATCGCCCTCGCTAAGGTCCGTTCCTGCATATGCACTGCCGGCCGTGAGATCCGATTTGCTCGAGCAACAGAGATTGGAGGAGATGGCGAGGCGAGATGTCAGCTTCGAGGGCCACGTTGGACGCGCTACTGCGCGGTTGACCCGTGTTGTTTCATGTCGACGGAGATGGACTTGGCGAGGGTTGGGGGCTGAGGATGAGTTATAAGTATATCCCGTGTGCGAGTACTTGAGGCTAATGGTAATAGACATGGCAAGCAGTCCCAGATCCGGTCGAGATAACTCAGCCATGCCGCCCCTCTTCGCCCTCGGGGCCCTCGTCTTCTGCGGCCTCAGCGCCAACGCCGTCAGCATACCCTCATCCTCCTCCTCCTCCTCCTCCTCCTCTATCACCGGCAAAGGTCCCGCCTTCGACGTGCAACACCTAAGCCTCCGAGCCGCAGCACCCATCGGCACCGCCATCGACCGGTCCGGCTGGAAAGTCAGCTGCGACAGCGCCCACGCCGGAAACGAGTGCAGCAAGGCCATCGACGGGGACAAGAACTCCTTCTGGCACACGGCCTACTCTAGCACCAGCAACCCCGTCCCGCCGCACACCATCACCGTGGATTTGGGGTCGAGCCAGAATGTGAACGGCGTTTCGGTGCTTCCCAGACAGGACGGGAATGAGAACGGCTGGATTGCGAGACATGTCGTGTCTGTAAGCTCGGATGGCACGACGTGGACTACCGTGGCGTCGGGGACTTGGTACGACGATAGTACGCAGAAGTACTCCAACTTCGAGACCAAGCCCGCTCGCTACGTGCGCGTCGTGGCCGTGTCGGAAGCAAACGGGAATCCCTGGACCAGCATCGCCGATCTCAACGTGTACAAGGCGGCGTCCTACAAGCCGCCGGCCAAGGGCATCGGTCAATGGGGTCCGACGCTCGACTTCCCCGTCGTGCCCGTGGCGGGAGCCGTCGAGCCGACGTCGGGGAGAGTGCTCGTGTGGTCGGCGTACGCGTACGACCAATTCGGTGGCTCCCCGGGGGGATACACGCTCAGCGCCGAGTGGGATCCCGCGACGGGCGTGGTGTCGCAGCGGACGGTGAGTAATACCGATCACGACATGTTTTGCCCGGGAATCAGCATGGACGGCGACGGACAGATTGTGGTCACGGGCGGGAACGACGCCGAGAGAACGACGCTCTACGATTCTGCAAGCAATAGTTGGATCAGCGGGCCAAACATGAAAGTCTCCCGCGGGTACCAGTCCTCGGCGACCACATCCTCCGGCCGCGTCTTCACCATCGGCGGTTCCTGGAGCGGCGGCGTGGCCAAGAAGAACGGCGAAATCTACGACCCGGCCTCCAAGACGTGGAAGATGCTCCCCGGAGCAGACGTGACGCCCATGCTCACGGCCGACAAGCAGGGGTTGTACCGCGCTGATAATCACGCGTGGCTGTTTGGTTGGAAAAACGGGAGCGTGTTCCAGGCTGGGCCGAGCACGGCGATGAATTGGTACTTCACGGATGGCGACGGGGCCGTGAAGCCGGCTGGACAGCGCAAGTCGAGTCGCGGGACGGATCCGGATGCCATGTGCGGGAATGCCGTCATGTTCGACGCCGTGAAGGGCAAGGTGCTCACGTTTGGAGGCTCGCCGTCTTATCAGGACACCGACGCCACGACCAACGCACACATTGTGACCATCGGAACTCCCGGGAGCGACGCCCAAGTTGTGTTTGCCAGCAACGGGCTGTACAAGGCGCGGACCTTCCACACGTCCGTCGTGCTCCCCGACGGAAGTGTCTTCATCACCGGAGGCCAGAGGTACGGAGTGCCCTTTGCCGATTCGACGCCCCAGCTGATTCCCGAGCTGTACGTCCCCGGACAGGACCGCTTCTTCCAGCAGCAGCCCAACTCCATCGTGCGCGTGTACCACAGCATTTCGCTTCTCCTACCGGATGGGACGGTTTTCAACGGCGGGGGAGGACTCTGCGGGACATGCACGACGAACCACTTTGACGCGCAAATCTTTACTCCGGCGTATTTGTACGATGGGAACGGGAATCTGGCCAAGCGGCCGGTGATTCAGTCCGTTTCGACGAGTAGTGTCGAGGTTGGGGGGAAGATTACTTTTAAGACGGACTCGGGGGTGGCGAGCGCGTCGTTGGTTCGGTACGGGACGGCGACGCACACGGTGAATACGGATCAGAGGAGGATTGCTTTGACAGTGAGCGGGAAGGGGACGAATGAGTATGAGGTTGTGGTTCCGAGTGATGCGGGGGTTGCGTTGCCGGGGTATTGGATGTTGTTTGTGATGAATAGGGGGGGAGTTCCGAGTGTTGCGAAGACGATTAAGGTGGTGTTGTAGATAGAGGGTCCTGGTTGCTTCTGATGATTAGCGAAGATTCATCAGCTCGTTTCTCTTACAGGAGTTGATCATCATGGTGAATTGTTGGTCAGTATTATCTGAAAAGTGTGGTGTTCCGAAGGAGTGGTCTTTGCCGGGAGAACAGTGAGCATGAAATTATAAACACAAGCTCTTGTTCACTCAACAGAAGAGGGGCCATGAGTCATTGACCAAGCATCCATTAAAATCAGACCATGTTTTAGTAAATACAATCCAAAGGACAGCCTGGACAGGCGCAAATATACAATACCCATATACACTCAGCCCCCCTCAAATCACCAGCACCTCAATGGGACTGTACTGAGTAGTATCATAACTATCCGGCGCGAACAAATACGGCTTATACGAATTCCCCTCCGCCAACCCAACAACCCACTGGTTCCTCGCCGTATTATACTCAATCGCACACGCAAACGCCTGAGCATGCTCCGTCGGCGGCGTGCACGTGACGGGATAATCGCGGGTGTCGATGTACGACCTCGTGTCGAGCGAGCTGCCCGATGCCGCCGCGCCGATGACGTACAGGCCGTCGACCATGAGGCGGTTGGTCGAGTCCTCGAGGTAGAAGTGGCCGACCTGGTAATAGTCCACGAGGTCGTCGGCCACGGTGAAGATGAGGGGGTAGCCGGAGCCGCGGTATTGGAGGGGCTTGTCGTTGACGACGGAGACGTCGGAGCCGGAGGCTTGGACGTCGAAGGTTGGAATGGGCTGGGCGGTGGTGGTGGTGGATGTGGTTGACGAGGGGATGCTGGTGGGAGTATTCGAGGGAGTGGTTGGGGGAGTTGTTGAAGGAGTGGTCGAGGGAGTGGTCGAAGGAGTGTTGGATGAAGCTGTCGACGTAGTGCTCGAAGGAGTCGTCTCAGAAGCCGAGGTAGATGTCTCAGGAGTGCTCAGCGGAGTAGAGCTGGTCGTCAAAGAAGTCGTCGTCGTGCTCTCACTCAAAGACAACGAAGTTGAAGTCGAAACCTTGCAAGGCCCAGCATCACCACCCCCAATCAACACCGAAACGGCCAAAAGGCCACAAACGAGGCTCGATCGGAACATTTTGCAGATGAGGCTTGATGAAAACGCCACCAGACACCAACTAAGAAAAAAACGGCTGAAAAGAAAAGCAGCCTCCCGTCGAACGCTCAACGAGCTAGGAGAAATCGTCGCTCTTTATTCAGTCGGTCCCGGTGATTAGGGCCGCGTAATTTTCGATAGTTTCTGCTCGGGAGGAATAGCTCAATGGACAAGGGCCAATCCTGAGGCGTCTTGGCGCTATTTTTGGGGACATGTCCGTGATGAGAATCGCTAGTTTGATGGGGACCTGGCGGTCGGAATGTAAAGGCGGCGAATAGGGTAAGATGGCGAGATTTCGAGGACGGAGAATCGAACATGGTGAAGAAGGAGGATGATGAGAGGGTTTGGTGAAACAGCGTATTCTGGCCATGTCTTATCACGATGCCGAGGTTCGTAGTTGATGGCCATATGGGAATCTAGGCATCGAAATTTCAACAAACAAACAAACAAACCACGTCTAATTTCGAGTTTCCAAACATTGCGCGCCGGGTCGGACTTTACTCACTTCCCGAAGTAGGGAAGCCACCAAGAAGACGTAAATCAATTTAACGTTAAAACTATCTTTAAAACTGGCGTCAAAAGGGTTTGCTAGGTATTTCTACCCACTCGGCCAGCGTTCCGGTTTCATTTGATGTTTATAGAAGCATCTTGCTTTTTGTTGCTTTCTGTCTTTTTGAATTCATTCATGAGCTATCGTGAACTCTTCCGCCCAAGTCATGGTTAAAAAAGTTTTGAATTGCCCGTTTGATGCGCTGGGAATCGATATTTGGCTCTAATGTTGTTGTCGAGTCTGGGCGAGTTGGATGAATCTCGAGTCCAACGGGACGTGATGACATCATCAATCATTCTCAAGCCAGTCCGGGCCGTTCCCTTTCCAGTCGCATCTGGTTAATACCTCCATGAAAAGGCTCATATTTATTAGAAGAATACTCGATGACTGTCGTGCGCGAAACTACTCAATATACATTTGCCTGCCGTACATTAATGCAGCCTGGAATGGCCAAGAAACTAGGTACCTAACCAACCATTTCAGACCGACTCTTTCAGATGATGCTGCCGAAATCCACGACATGGATTTCCTTTCACGTGATTCGATTCCTTTTGCCTGGTTATTTAACGAATAATAGTCAATCTTCCCTGCTATGCATTTCCAGCTGCCGTACAGTTGGACGCACGCTGTTAGCATCACCGCTCTCCTGCTCAGGTTCGCTGGTTGGCTGCATACCCCCCGCTAACACTGCAGTCAGCTTATTCTTTACCTCTCTCTCTTCCCTTCATGAAAACAAGGGGTACCATTGCATACCCAAGTCGGCCGCTTACTTGCTGCCGAATCTGCAGTCAGCTTATTCAACACTGGAGCCCGGGGTACCGCGCTTGGCGTTCCATCAATTACAAGAAGCCGTCGCCACATCGCATCGGCATGTTTGCCGTGTAGTTGATTGAACCTTTGTTTAGCTGCGTGAGCGTGTGGTGGGATTTTTGAATGCCCGACGCAGCATGTTGGTTCTTTTGGTTTAGTTACCCGACTTTCATACATCGATTGGGCTGCTTGGTCCCCGAGTAGCCGTGTGGCGATAAACCCAGGCTCTGATCGACCCCTTGAGTACGGCAGTCCCCTTCACTATAGTATCCGTATAGTATCATTATAAATATTGTCTTGGCGCGGTTGCATCTGATGAAAGTCGAGTCTCATCACGGCCCTCCAAATCCTTTGCGAGGACATTCAAAACACCATGGCCATGAAACTCGCAACCACCGTTGCGCTCCTCCTGCTGAGCGGCGTGACATCTTCTCCCGCGCCCATGACCAAACGGACAACCAGTTTCTGGTACTCCAACTTCGACCACACGGGGCAGTATCGCGGCTACGCGCCAGACCTCGACGGAGATTACACGTACGCCGTGTACAAGGCCGTTCAGCCGGGAGACGGAGGCGGTATTCAAGCTGCTATTAATGGCGATGATGGAAAGACGCGCCATGGGCAATGGCTGGCGTCTCAGCCTCGAGTGAGTTTTGAATTTCAAGGTATCGGATGGAAGACTGACGTGGGCAGGTCGTCTATCTTCCGCCAGGGACCTACGAAGTCAGCGAGACCATCAAGATGAACACGGATACCATTCTCATGGGCGACGCGACAAACGTAAGTACACCCTCAACATTGTGACGTATCTTAGCTCATGTCGCGGTATAGCCCCCTATTATCAAAGCTGCTGCTGGCTTCTCAGGCGACCAGACGCTCATCTCAGGTTCTCTACCCCCCACCTGGATTACCACTTGGCGCCCATCTAACACTTGAACAGGCCAAGATCCCACCACCGGTGACGCCGGAGAGCTGTCCTTTGCCGTCGGATTAAAGAATCTCGTTCTCGACACCACGGCCATCCCTAGCGGTAAGAAGAGCCCACTCGCTCGCCTTATGACGCTGACTGGTTAGGAAATGCCTTTACGGCACTTTGGTGGGGTGTCGCCCAGGGCGCCCAGCTGCAAAACGTCAAGATCACCATGGCCTCGTCGAGCAACGGCAATGGACACACCGGAATCCGGCTCGGTCGGGGATCTACTCTCGGCCTCGCTGATGTCCGCATCGAGCGTGGACAGGTCAGTATTCCACCCTTTAGCAGAACGCGAGCGTGAAGACTAATGACGGATAGAACGGCATCTGGCACGACGGACACCAGCAAGCACTCTACAAGAGCATCTACTTCTACCAAAACACCATCGGCATGCTCATCACGGGCGGAAACACCATCAGCATCGTCGCCCCTACCTTTGACACGTGCGGCACCGGCGTGAGGAACACGGGCGGGTCTCCCTGGATCGCCCTGATCGACGCCAAGTCGGTCAACTCGGGCGTCACTTTCGTGACCACGGTGTATCCCTCGTTCCTGATCGAGAACCTGAGCAAGGACACAAACTCGGACGTAGCCCAAGTCCCCGGCGGGACTGTTCTCGGAGCCAGGAGCCACGTCGATACCTTCACCTATGCGAACACGGTCGGTCGGAATCCCATCTACGGCGCCACGAGCTCGAGCAACTCGCGTCCTGCTGTTCTCGCTCCGGGGGGGAGATACCCTGTGGTGCCCGCGCCAAACTACGCATTCAACCCCGTCACGGACTTTATCAACGTCAAGGATCCCTCGCAGAACGGAGGCCACAAAGTCCTCGGCGACAACACCATCGACGAGTCCGCCGTGCTCAACCAGGTCTTGCAGTACGCCGCGGCGAACAACAAAATCGCCTACTTCCCCTTTGGAAAGTACCGCGTCGACTCGACCCTCCTGGTCCCCAAGAACTCGCGCATCGTCGGCGAAGCCTGGGCGACCATCACGGGCAACGGACCGTTCTTCAAGGACTCGTCCAACCCCAAGCCCGTCGTGGCAGTCGGCAACGCCGGCGATGTGGGAGTGGCCCAGATCCAGGACATGCGCTTCACCGTGTCGGACGTGCTCCCCGGAGCCATCGTCCTCCAGTTCAACATGGCCGGTTCGTCTCCTGGAGACGTGGCCCTCTGGAACTCCCTCGTCACTGTCGGGGGCACCCGCGGAGCATCCGGCTTGACAGACACCTGCACCGACCCGAGCAACGAGTGCCGCGCTGCGTTCTTAGGCATGCACTTCGCGCCCACGTCCTCAGCCTACGTCGAAAACGTATGGAACTGGGTCGCCGACCACATCACCGAATCCTTCTCAGGCGGCTCCAGCATCGCAGCCAAAGGCGGCGCCCTCGTCGAATCGACAAAGGGGACCTGGCTGCACGCCCTGGGCAGCGAGCACTGGTGGCTGTACCAGCTCAACCTCCGCCGGGCGAGCAACGTGGTGGTGACGATGCTGCAGAGCGAGACGAACTACGACCAGGGCGACCACGTGCAGCAGATCCCGCCGGCGCCGTGGACGGCTGATGTTTCGGGCTGGGGGGACCCGGATTTTTCGTGGTGTTCAGGGGGGGATACGCGGTGTCGCATGGGGTTTGCGAATTATATCCAGGGGGGGTCGAATATCTACACGTATGCGTCTGCTTCGTGGGCCTTCTTCAGCGGGCCGCGGTACCAGAAGTGTGCTGGCGAGTATCAATGTCAAAGTGAGTACTGCATATTATGTACCTATGCGCAGAGACTCTGCTAACTTTCCGACAGACTATATGCACTGGATTGCCCAAACGCCGACAAACTTGCAGGCTTTCGGCCTCTGCTCCAAGGACGCGTGGGCGACTCTGCATCTCGCCGACGGCACCGATATCGTGTCGCAGAGCGGCTTTACTGGTTCGTGGCCGGGTGGTGGTGGCGATGTTGGTCGGTACACGCCTGGTGATGCGGGTAATAGTGAGTTTGAGCTGTTGGACGAGTATCTGTAGCGTCACTTGAGTATTAGGAGGTGGGCAGATGAGAAGATAGTTCAAGTATTTACGTACTGAAAGTAACTGTCCCGTACCATCATCCATCAAAGGCACTCGCTAAACGTGCAATATCCAACATCCTCAAGAACCTACAATCCAGCCAGCAAGCCCGGCAGAATGGTCGCCTCGGTAAACACCCACAAGATACTCGTATAATCCGGCGCCCACGCCGCCCCCGTATACCAAGTACTCTTGCGTCCCTGCAGGCTATACAACTCCCCATAGAACCCGCCCTTCAACTCCTTCGCCTTCACAGACAACTGCAGCGGCGCGTGCTTGGCCCAGGCCACAAACTCGATGCTGCTCTTGGTCGCGTACGTGCCCGCCTTCTTGAAGTTCTCCAACCCCGCGCGAATCAGCCCCTTGGCGCCCTGCTTGGACAGCGTCGACCTCCCGACCACGGACACCGAGTACAAGTCGCGAATCCCCGTCGACGTGTACCGCCACACGAAGCTGGGCTTGGGCGTCCAGAGCGTCGAGGGCTTGGGCTTGGCGTTGACGATGTTGAGGTTGCTCGGCAGGCCCGAACCCTTGAAGATGGCCACGTACCAGTTCTCCCAGCGCCACTTGCCAAAGATGGACCGCTCCGAGGGGTCGAGGCCAAAGGGCGCCATGTTGTCCTTTGTGGGAGGGATGGTCACGAGGAGCTTCTTGGCCTTGAGCAGCTTGGGTCCGTGGGGGGTCTGGACCACGAGCTTGACGCTCTTGGAGCCGCGCTTGGCGACGGTGACCTTGCTGTTGAGGAGGACGGAGGACCCGAGGTACTGCTGCGCGGCGCCGTACAGCGCGCTGTTGTTGTGCGTGACAGGGACGAACAGGCTCCCACTGAGAAGCCCCTGGACAACGGCCGCGCCAAAGTTGGTAAAGACGTAAAGGGACGGCGTGTTAGCAAAGTCACCCACGCCAGAGGCAAACGTCCAGATGATGGGCAGCGCGGCCGTCAGGTTGTACTTTTGCACGAGCTGGCCAAACGGTATGAGCAGCTCCTCGGGCACGGGGCCCTTGGCCAGCTTCCAGAAGCCCGGGAAGTAGTAGTCGTTGTACTTTCCGGCCAGCTGGGCGTAGGTGGTGAGGGCGGCGGCAATGTCGGCCTGGTCGCCCTTGGGGTAGCCCTTGACGGGCTTGCCGGTGGCGAAGTCGAGGTAGACGTTTGTCCAGCCGGGGTCGGTGAGGGGCGTCGTGGGGATCTGGAAGCGCGTGAAGAAGTCTTTGACTCCGGGGAGGTCGAGGTAGGCTGCGACGCCGTAGTCGATTGGGAAGCCGGTGGTGGGATCCGTGTAGGTGTCGACATGGCCGCCCTGGAGGAGTAAGTAACGTGTTGAGGACTCAAGATGACGCTATCTTGATGCTTACGAGATGACCTTTCTGCTCAACCACGGCGAACGTCTTGCCCTTGTCCCCGAGGCGAACGGCGGCATAGGTACCACTCGCGCCTCCGCCGATAATGGCCACGTCCTTCTTGATAATGTCGGCGGGCTTGTAGTTGCTCTCGTCGAGGGGATCATAACCGTATCCGTAGTGAGCGACTGCCCCCGTAGCTAGGGACGCAACGGCGAGCATGGCCGGGCCGAGCTGGCCGACCAATCCTGAAGCGAGCATCTCTGCGGATGATGAGAAGAGTAAGGAAGGGATGAGTGACGTGAGAAAGGCGTCTGTCTGAAGGGGGGCTGTCTACATGTTAAGTACGAATGGAGGTCCTTGAAGGTAGAGAGCGACTCCAAGGTCCGATGCGTTCCAGACTCCAACGCTGAGCTCAGCTCCATGGCCTAACCCCTGTCCCGCCTGCACTCCCTCGGGAGCCAAGCCATGTGTGTAAGGCGCTGGTGACTGCCTACGACGAATCGGGCCAAGCTGAAGCTTCAATTAATTGTCATCTCGGGAGTCGGCAGCGGACTGCACAACTGCAGGGAGCTGGATTGCAGCATCTGGGAGATGCAAACGCCATGCAGTTGATGCCAGCTTGATGGCGATGAACCAACATGAACCTGTGTCCTGAGCTGAAGCAAACAACACGCACCGTGACATCATGTTCACCAAAATGTCGTCTTTTCTCAGTCCCAAGCCCAACAAGCTGTCGCTCACTGCTAGCCAGGGCGGAAAAGCAGCTACTAGTAGTGCTTATATCCCATTCGGTCTATTTGTTCAACGGGCGCCGTTAGCTGCTCCGTATCCAATCCGGGGACGACACACTTTGCGCCACAACTGAGGACAATTTCCAGCTGGAGTTTGGCGTGCATCATGTTTCATTCCATTGCATCCGGTTCGCAAAGAGAAGAAGATGCGGATGTATCATTTCTCGGCATAAATGAGACCGACAGGGCTGAATCAAGGGATGTGGGGACTAACGAACAAAGTCCGGATATATCGGCTACCTGGAGCTGGGCCTTATTCAGGACGACATGACTTGCCCGATAGTCCAAGTAATTGCTATATTCTTCGGTTGGGTATGCACCTTAGTTGCGTAAATATCCTGGGGTAGGGGCGATGAGACGATACCGACGATAATGTTGGCGGATATTTGGCTAAGCCGTCGACCACTTGTGTCTCAGCAAGAAGTGGAAAGCTCCCGTCTCACATCAGCACGATGAAAAATCGGGTCAACCATGGTCTCAAAATGAGTTTCTTATATATTATTCTCAGAGTTCAATCTGTTGTGTTGTCTTGTCTTGTACTGTAGGGACCGACGCGAGCTAACATTAAAATGTTGACCAAGATACAATAGAGCCACCTATCAAGGAGTGTATTAACTTCCCCCTCCTGACCTTCTCACATCTTCACGTTCCCCCCTTCCAAAACAAAAAGCCACTTAAGGGCAGCCGCACCTCCAGCTCTTCCAGGTAGGAGGACGCCCACCCTGCTTGAACGCCTTGGCCTGCGGCCCAACGGTGAAGACGTCGCCGGTGCAGCGGCGGCCCGTGTAGATGTTGCACTGGAAGCACTTGACGATGTTGCTGGCGTCCTTGAAGGTCTTGATGTTCTCGGGGAGCGCGTTGCAGGCTCCCGGGAAGCCCACGCCGGTGAAGCTGCTGGTCGGGTTGCGCGTGACGCCCGTGAGCTTGAGCAGGGGGATGCCCGAGGTATCTCGCTCCATGAGGTTGTTTTCGTTGTCGATGGCGGCCGCGTTGACGGCGCCGAGGGCGGCGAGGACGGGGAGGATGGAGGAGAAGTGCATTTCGATTGTTTGATATTTGTCTGGTGTTGTAGTGTGTTTTTTTGTGTTGGTGCTGAGGAAACAAACGGGAGAGATTGTCGGGCCATGGCTCGATATTTATATCCATCTCCCTGTCCCTTCTTCACATGTATGTCATCTTGCCCGGCCGTCTCTCGGCCACCAGCTCTTCTCCTTGTGTCCTTCATCATGCGCTATTCATAGCAACATTGCATCCAATCCAGACATCGAGACTAACGAATTCAGGTCGTTGGGAATCATCCAGCGACCATCAAAACTCGACCACCTTCCTGAAGCCACGCGCCATCACCCTCGACGTTCCAGATCGAATACGAATTGCGGAGCGTTATTCGCCCGATCAAGCCACTCAGATTTAAAATAACTCCATTTGTATGTTGCAACCGAGTGGCAGAGGGCACACTCATCCAGCTGATGGCGGCCCGAGGATGGCTCGGGGTCGTTCAAGGGTAGAGTTCAACTGCCAAGCAACTATTCTTACCTAGGACTCCTCTGTGTAACACGTCGATTTCTGCAGTAGGAAGGTATTCCTGCTGTCACGTTGACGTCAGGCGAACCAATATAGAAACAGAGACAGCGCATGGCTTCCGCTCTTTAATGTCCTGAACACTGTGTTGTGCTTCCGTCTTATCCAGAGAGTTGGGCACTTGTAGTCGCCACGGTGCTGCAAATCAAGGGTCCAAATCACCCAATTTCGTGGGGAAAAAAAAGGCAGCAAGACCGAAATACTGACGCTCGTTGATACTGAAGATTTGATTTTATGTAAAACCCCGTCTTGTACTCCAGCAGACGTGACTCCCAGTGAGTCCCGGGCCCCTCTTCTCATCCCTGAGGGCCTCTTCTCCCCGAATTATCCTTTGTTCCCGGAATAAAATATTGATAGTCGCGCCGTACAGTTTCAGCAGCGAGTTCATACAGTTCACCGTCAGTGACGCGCGTTTGCTCTATGACTTGGCGTTGGCTGGAGTGGCGCCCCGAAGCCCGTTTAGTATCGGCCGTTTTCTCGTCTTTTCGAACAGTGGCTTCGCCTCGTGTCCTTGGCCGAGTTGGCAACCGTTAATTGAGGAGATCGGATATCTCGGAGGCTTCAATTCGCGTAGCGAGGACATGCATTTTATCAAGGAGAGGGGCACGAAGACGAGGTCGAAGCGGACTGCGAAAAGGTTCGGTGCGCTAATGCCCTTGGAAAAGGCAATGGAGCTCAAAGCAAAGAGGGATCCGGGCATTAATGCAGGCAAAAATATCCAAAAGGTAGCATCGAGGAGATCAAGATGTATGGTGATTACCCGACGGAGAAGGAGGAGGCTTACAGCGTGACGTGGTGATATGTCATCGTTGATATGGCCGTGGTATCTCCAGAGGCGTTATGCCAGGAATGTCTCGGGTGCTGGCCTGTGGCGCAAATGAAGATGGCCTACTGCAGGCTTTGTTGTGGTGCCTCAGAGCCCTTCAACTGCGGCGGTGATGCACCGTCAATACATTTGCTGCCAATACCGCTATTACCATCCTCTTCTAGGTAGTACACGAATAACCTACTCGGTGCCGTCAAGTCGGTTCGAAAAAGATTGAAGCCATCGACAATGATGATCATGCTTGCTGCGCGATGTCTGGTGTCGAAGGTTGGGACTCGGGAGTAGGTAGGGACAATATTGAAGCAAGCCCCGATGGGTTAAGATGATTCCATATGGCCGCGCAAAACAACGCTCTTTCCTTCAAAAGATGTGCCGCTCCCATATTACACTTCACGCTATCAGATGTGCATAGCTCCTCCCCGAGAAGTGTAAACAGTTCTGTGACTCTGTGAGACTCGCCATCTTCTCATCGCCGGCGCCAATTGAGTCCCGTGCCGTGGCCTCCGTCCTAGCTGGGCCGACCAAAGACTCGGTTGCTGATGCATCCGAAGATGCCAAAGTCTATCCTCCCCCTCCTTCTCTGCTCTGGGTTTTTGGGAATACGAGTGCCAAGCTTGAAGCGGATGGTTCATGTTCACAGCGAGCTTTGACGGAGGCCATGATCGTCAGGGACTCGTCATTCGCTCCGAGATTTGAGCTGCAAGACCTCGCTTGATGGAGAGGTGAGGGCTGTGCTGAGCTCCCAAGGCCGACGGCCCGAGTTGGCGAATTAGTGGTTGGAAGTCAATGCAACAGTTAAGCTTGAGCACCGCCCAGTAAGCCCCCCTCCTTCAAGAAGTTGAGGGGCTCGGTAGGCCGGTGAGTGAAAGGCTTCCCCGACAGCTCGGCGGCTTTCAAGCCTTTCATCGCCACTGGTCAGCACCGGCTTCGCTGACGGCTTTGGACTGGTGGGCCGATGCGTGCGGCGAAAGTGTGAAGTTGTGGGACATCCGGTCGCCCAGTATTCTTACTCCAAAAGTCTCCAAGGCCTCGGTGACATTGCTCTATTAGCAGCCGGCAAGTTCCGTCCTGGGGTATCTTCGGATGCCAAGGACCAAGGCGTTGCGCATTCAACGTTACACTGCTGGACCTCAACAGCTCGTTCCCTGTGGACACGAATCATGGTTCATAATACGGCTGCAGTCCCATCGAGACAAGGTCTAGTCATGCTGCCCATTTGTTTTCCGGAATCCTCGTAGCGAGGAAGCGTATCCGTACGTGTTTGAGGTGCCATGGCGGATCGGAAGTCGGGTGTCGCGGGGATAACGACTCACCGAGTATTCGCACTGTAGTCGTTGTGAATCATCGGCATGTCTTGCGGGAGTATCGCAGATTTCTGTCGAGGTTGATTCGCGAAGATTCGACGGGCTCGTTGCTCTGCGACGTGTTTGTTTGCCTTGACTCATGTAGGAGGCCTTCCCTCGTTGCCCGGGGGCCGGAACACACGGCTTGGATGTTCCAATGTTCTCTGCTGCAGCGTCGCCCTCGACCAATCGTATGCCAAGCACCGGAACGCTTAATATGGAATCTACGGCTCGGATAAACACAGCACCGGACTGTGAGTTGGCAATGAGTGAGGTGATCAAAGTTTGTCATAGGATGAGGGGTACACTGGCCATTTCTTTGAGCAATGTCGGGCCCAGCCTCTTGACATTTCAGCTACTAAGCTCGTTCATACCTAGGTACATAGTTATTCTGATCACCTAATATTTCCGTCTTCATTCATTTGTCCTCCATTTATCCTCATTTATTGAGTCCTTCCCTTAGACCTGAGCTGTCCGCCTCCCCTTGAGCTCCATCGGCTCCCAATCCGCATCCTGCAACCGCCCGATGGCTCGACATTGGTGGAAAGGAACAAACAGAAGCATGACTGACAGCATCAAAAATGAATCAAAGATGTACAACATAGCTTCGTGTTCGCTGATGAATCCATGAAACCCCTGAGCAAACTCAATGGCCCTGACCAGGTTACGAATCCAGATAACCACAACGCAAACGGCCAGGACCCAAACCAGCGGTTTCCACATGGGCGTGTCCCTCGCCGTTTGTCGCCCAGCCTCCTTATAAAATCGGAACACGAGGTACAGGTAGACGGCGAGAACACCCAGCTGGAACAGCAGACCGCCCAGCACGACCCTGTCGCCGATTTTCATGATTTTCAAGCTACCCGTGACCTGGACCAGACCGCCGCCGATCTGGGTGCAGAAGGCGATGATGTCGGATACGACGAAGATGCTGGTCACGCTGCACTTTCGTTTCGGCCGGCCGAGGATGGACTGCTTGAACTTGCCGAGCGTCATGTAGATTGTCGCGGCGATGAAGACGGGCGATACGAGGATGAGCATGAGCTGGAGCATGAAGGGTTTCGGCGAGTCGGGTGACTTGCCGGCCCAGGCTCGACCGTAGTGGCCAAATGTTTCGCCTGGAAGGGGGGTGAGGCGGTGAGCAGGAGACGGTTTGCGGTGGTTGGGGTTGGGTTTACATATGCCGCCGATAATCATGGGTATGAAGAAGCGAGTCTTTAGTCGTACCACTTGCACAATGTGCAAGACGGTTATGAGGAGGAAGATGGTCATGAAGGCATAGCCGGCTGACGTCGAGGGCGTGTAGGGATAGTACAGGACTTTTCCGTCTTCGAAGTGAACGAGACCCATGGTGAATGATTTTTGCCGCTTGATTTCCAGTGATAGTTACAACGAAGAAAGATCAGTCAAAAGGAATTTTCGAGAGCGACCGACGCGGTAATTAATACTCCTACTCCTCGCCCTGATCGTCGACGCAGCGACCAATCGCTGAGTTTTCGCATCGGGTACGAGAAAAGCCCACCCCGTCTCAACTATCCGAGACGGCGGCAAGAAGGAGTGGGCGCATAGAGATCCGAGCAACTGTCGTTCCTCTCAACATTCTCCATCTGGTGACGTGTGCGGTTTCAACGACAGATAGGCTTCTCGGTGCTTGCATCTATTTATAGCTCGACGAGGTTGGGGCAAACGGTTTGACAAACGATGACTCGAGGCAATCTCAGACTCGGGACAGTACCTCGAAGAACAGCGACAGGAGGTGTTCTTCGAGGGACCAGGGTGACCCCACTGGGCCATGGCAGACCTGGTCTCGTCGAGAATAGGTAGGAGGGCCAGAATATATAGTAAAAAATAGACGTCAACTTGATACTTTTCCAGTGCCATCTCGCTCGAGACCTTTCTAGTTCAGAATAAACATGTCTCTTCACTCATTACACAGCAGCCGTTGCCGGGTCGTAGCCCTAGGCACGTGCTCACATGACGTGCCAATGTGCCATATCGGCGCCGTTTGCATTCACACCTGGTCGACACCAGTGTTCAGGAACACCACCAGTGTTCTCGAGAACAGTGAATCACGGCCAATGACAACCAACCTCGCAACAGCGGTGGCTGGGCCGACCGTGGGCCAGACTGGCCATACAAAATACGCCGCTTGATCCCGCCTTTCTCTCAAACCTCCATTCCTCAACAACCTCACTCCAAGGCATACTCGAAATCTTCCAACCCGCTCCCATCACCCGCAACTCATCGCGCATCGAAGAAAACACATCCTCCATCAAAGGCAGCTCGACGGCTTCGATTTGATACCACTTTCGTCGCCGTCGGACCAACTTTCAAAATGGGTCACCATAACCGTCATTTCGGCGGCGATCCTCACGCCTTGGACGGTGTTTGGAGCCCTCCTACGAGCACGGCGAAGTGAGTATCGTCGCTGGAACTGACACGTGTCATCAGGGCTAACATTTCAACAGCTTCTGCGAGGAAGACTATGCCATCACTGCATACCTTGCCGAGTTCATGAACTCCATGACCAACCTGCTCTACAGTAAGTAAACTTATCGACTATGACTCACCGCAAACGCGGGAACGAAACTGACAAAATATAGTCTGGTACGCTCTGCGTTTCATGTACGGTCCCGGCAGCCGCGGTCTCTTTGCTCCCAACTTGGACTTCCTCTCCGTCTCTCTCCTCATTCTCGGTATCGGCTCCTTTGCCTTCCACGCCACTCTCCGTCAGACCATGCAATTCGCCGACGAACTCTCCATGCTGGGTCTCGGTTGGGCCATGCTCCTCGCCGTCTACACCGTCCGCAAGCCAACTCTCAAGGACAAGCTCGTCAAGGTCGCCTGCGCCATCTTCTTCCCTGCCTTCTCCGTCTTCTACGTCCAGAACGGCGAGATCATCTACCACGCGACCTGCTTCTTCATCATCCTCGCTCTCATCGTCGCCCGCTGCCAGTGGATCTTCTACTTCCACAAGAACTCCTTCTCTCCCCAGAAGTCAGCTGCCTGGGCATGGCGCGGACAGTGGGCCATCATCGCTCTCCTCGTCGGCTATGCTCTCTGGCACATGGACCTCGAGTTGTGCGAAGAACTCCGTGCCATTCGCGACTACGTCGGATATCCCTGGGCCTTTCTCTTGGAACCCCATGGTTGGTGGCATATCCTGACCGCGATGGCTGCCAGCGCCTTCATGAACATCATGCGAGAGATGCAAGTCGAGATGATCAAGGCCGAACAACGTGAGGAGATGAGACAACTCGAGCAACTTACCCAGATGATGGAGGCCGAGCAACTTGCCCTTGCCATCCAGGTAGAGCTGCCTCAGGAGACGGAGCAACAGCCCGAGGAGAACTCCTAAAGGCCCTGCCTCAACCACCTCATCTTGATCGACGTGTCGACCAGTCACCAGCCTCCGCCGATTCTGAGCTACCTACCTTGCCAATCGAGCGATGAACCCAAAAAACCCTACAACCAAAAAGGTCGACGACAATACCACCCCCGCCGATTCTATTGCTCTCTCAGCTGGGTCGCGCGATGAACTACAAACAAACCACGTCACGAGATCGAAGACCGCCGATAATGGGCTTTTCAGCTGTCAGTCGAACGATGAACTACAACCAAACAAACCACGATGGAAGATCGAAGACACACACCACTGCCGCCCGATTCTATGCTCTCTCAGCTGAGTCGCGCGATGAACCACAAACAACCGCCGCGAGATCGAAGAACTTCCACCGACCACCGACCATGGGCTTCTTAGCTGTCAGTCGAGCGATGAGCTACAACCAAACAAACCACGATGGAAGATCGAAGACAAATACCACTGCCGACGATTCTAGGCTCTCTCAGCTGGGTCGCGCGATGAACCAAGTTTCAGGAAACCACGCTGCGAGATGGGAGAGACACAACCACACCACTGGAACAATTCGGAGTCTCGCAGCAGGATCGATCTCAACGACACGAGGAGAGCAGGCAGGAGCAACGAAACAAAAAGAAAACCCAAAAAAAGACGGCAAAACACAAAACCACCACAAAAAAAAAGATCCAACCACCCTCTCGAAGATCACTCACCACACCGCTGGAACAACCCCGATCTTCAAGACTGTACGAGGAGAGAGACGCGATGAGAGCGAAGGCAGGAGCAACTAAAACAAACCTAAAAATAAATAAACAGAAAACACAAAACCACTAAAAAAAAAAAAAAAAA
>JAMQMW010000855.1:0-13642 GCA_024115155.1 Thelonectria blattea
AAACTATATTAACTATATGAGAGATATTTAAGAGGTCAATCTATGAAACAAAGCTGACAGAAGGGCAAGAACCTGGAGTGGTGGCAACAACCATCACGTCGGCAGATTTCTGGACGACTAACCGGCTTGCCAAATGGAATGGACACAAAAGGTAGGCCAAAGGTCAAGGCCGCCGATGAACATCGACAGCAACACGGCATGTCGTGCGTGTGTTCGCGAGCAGTCTCTCAGGCGAAGGGAGCGCCCCCAGGGAGATAAGCAGGGAGGCCGCATCATACCGCGCTTGGAATTGGATAAGTCATCCTTTAAGACCATTTACGCATTAATAAACAAGGGTAGACAAAATATGGGCAATTAGCAAGGGAGATGCAAGCAACATCGGCAGTTTCAGCCTTCCGGGAGGGAAATACTTAGAAGTTGAAGCAGGAGGGACCAAAAAACTGAATAAGAATAGGCCACACGCAGGCGAAAGCGCTGCTGGTAATCAGCTGCCTGACTCATGATGATTGCCCCGGAAATCCGAATCCTGCACTTGACCAACAGCTTACTCACCATGTCGTCTGTCTGCAGACGGTAATTCCAACCGGAGAAGCAGTCCGATTCAATTTCAAGTTGAAATAACGGCGGCATTTGGAATCCTAGAGGCCTTGGCAGAGTGGCGAGAAGCGATTAAGTTACTATCGCCATGGGTCCTCAGTGCCGCTTATGTTCACACTACCTTAGTCGCACGTCGAAATGCAGGCATGAAAGCGGTTAGCGGTGCGAGCGCCCAATCAGGAGGACGAAGAATGCATTTCTCGTAGGGCAGGTTCATGGGCCGGTATTGCGGCACTCTCTATGTTTTCTTCTCTGGACGACTCGCTTTTCTATCCACTGTTCATGCTTTGTTTGTTAATGGACAAGTTCGAGAAGTTTGACCCCAGCCGAGATGTCGCTGTCATGGCTAGAGTAAAGGTTAAAGCCCTTTAATTTAGGAGAGAAATAGGGGAGACTTTGAAGACATTCACATGAATCTACGAAAGATTACCATCAGTCCCCGTCAATTATTAGTCAATTAGGATGCCACTCCCCTAAAAAAAAAGTATCGCTATGCGAAAACGAAAGCGCCTTCTCCTCTAGCATCGTCGCCATTGACATCGCCAACTGCAAGCCCATCTGCACCCCCATGCGACGAATCGTCCTCGCCACCCACTCCCTCTGCCCCCTGGGCGTCGTCCTCAACATGCCCGAGAAGAACAGGGGCCACAGCAACAAGAACCCTCCCGGCGTGGGACCCCCGTCTCTCAGCTCAGGCTTCTTGTCCTCGTTGCCTCGTCTGTGCCCGAGGTGGTACGCCACGCTGTGGCAGATGCCGTTCGCCATGGCGGTTAGCACTCTAGCTGAATACTGCAGGTTGGCTTTTTGCTCGTCGGTCCCGTGGCGAAGGGTCGCGACTATGATGGACTCGTGGATCAGGAGGCGCACGTTGCGATAGCTGTTCCACACGCACGCTATCTACGCGTCGGGGTACATGTCGTACTGCGCGTCGTAGCTTGCGCTGCAGGACCTGAGGGAGCGGGTTCTTGGAGTTGATGACATGTCATGATCTGGTTGGATCCTAAGCACATGCTGCGGTTGAAGCATCACCGTCCTGACTTACAATTATGCGCCGCATCTGTAGAAACAACTGAAGAGAAGCCTCGCTCCGAAACTGATCCGGTCCGCGCACCTCGATGCACTGCGCCGCCGCAATGGCATGGTGACTAAACGACTTCATCGAGCCGACATCCGCCGACGCAATCGTCTCAAACGTCCCCATGAGCATAACAGCCGCCAGCGTCTGATCCGACGTCCTCTCCACAGGATCCCGCAGCGCCGTGCGCAACCGCCGAATCGCCGCGCCGTACATGCGAAACGCCTCGGGCCGCCACGACGCGGCGTTTCCGGCGTTGGCCATGGCCGCCAGACTGGCCGCGGCGGTGATCGTGGCGAGCACTCCAGAGGAAGAGGGCTCGCGGTAGAGGAGGCCCGGGAGGTACTCGTGGTTGCCTCGGAGGAGGGCCGGGTCGGGATCGGAGGAGGGGACGGCGACGTAGTGCTGCATGCGGCATTGATGAAACGCACCTTGATTTTCCTCTTCTTGCACGTCGCGCACGCCCTGCTTGGCTTCCCGGTATTGACCATGATCCAAGGACCAGCTGAGTCGCTGATGTCTGTGAGAGAAGACGTTGGTTCTCGGCGACGCCAGCGGTCGCAAGAAGAACTCGATGCGACGCGGCCAATCATATATAACCCCGCATCAGACCATCTCCCACCCTTGGATTAGACTTAAAAAGAACTCCAGCTAGATTAACGGCTCTGGGGGTCCCTGTCATCCCCCACTCAGCCGTCAACACGCCGTCAGCACAAGGGATAGAGCTGACGGCACAGGAACCACTTGCTCGGCTAGTAACTCTCGTCGTCTCATGGTCGTGGCGAATGCGATTGTCGAGGAGAGGCGGTTGAGAAGAATTGATTCCTCAGAGATGAGTATATATATGCCGTGTCCAGCGCCTTGAGTTCCTGGCTTCAGACTTCAGTCACTCATTCCCTCATCTTTCAAGGCCTACTGTCCTCACTCTCGTTCAGAATTTGTTGCATTTCTATTTCTTATTTTGCTCTCAACATGAGACCTCCATCTATTCTCTATGTCTTGCTCGCGGGCGTTGCAGCAGCAGCAGCATCTCCTTCTGCTTGTCCCTCGCCTCTTCCCACCGTCGACCTCGGATACGAATCCACCAAGCCATCTCCTTCAACGTACGAGCCCCAAATCCAACAAACCTGAAGCAAAATCCTAACAGCAAACCAGGAAACCGGCCAATATTACAACTTCTCCAACATCCGCTACGCCAACCCTCCCACCGGCGAGTTCCGCTTCGCGCCGCCCCAACCCCCCTCGACCAACCGCAAAACCGTCCAGAAAGGCACCGTCGGAGCTTCCTGCCCGCAGGCCCTGGCCGGCTGGTACGTCTGTCAGGACGCGCTGCGGCGTGGCGTCTTCGAGTCCCCTGATGAGTGTGGACGGCATCTCGTGCCCCCTCCGGATCCCCTGGAGAGGAGCAAGGAGGTCGATGACCAAGGCCGGGGTGTCATCTTTGTCACCTTCAACTACCGAGTACGTTTCTGTTACCCTCGAAGATACAAAGTACTAATACCATCAGGGCGGAGCATTCGGTTTCTTATCCGGCCCCAACGTCAGACAAAACGGCACCGCCAACGTCGGCTTCCTCGACCAGCGCCTCGCACTCCAATGGGTCCAGGACAACATCCACCTCTTTGGCGGCGACAAGAACCGCGTGACCGTCTTCGGTCAGTCGGCCGGCGGCGGCTCCACCATGCACCAAATCACGGCGTACGGCGGCCTACGCGGCCCAGTCCCATTCCAGCAGGCCATCGTTCAGTCTCCGGGAATCCCGCTGCTGCCCGGGAACAAGCAGCAGGACGACCTGGCTCAGGAGTTCCTGGGCCGGTTGAACGTGTCGACCATACAGGAGGCGCGCCAGCTCCCGTACGAAGACTTGTACAAGGCCAACGTCGACATGGTATTCGACTCCCCCACGGGCACTTTTACGTGGGCGCCCGGTCCCGACGGATCCTTCGTGCCAGCTCTCCCCGGGAACCTCCTCGCGCAGGGCAGCTTCGACAAGTCGGTCAAGATCATGACGGCCTGGAACCACAATGAGACCGAGTACTTCACCAGCCAAGACAACGTCAACAACAGCGTGTTCGTCGACAACCTCCGGACCACCTTCCCGGCCGCTCGCTCACGGGGGAGCCGAATGCGCAGGCTGCGCTGGACATGCCCGTGTACGGCAAGGAGGGGCTGTTGCTCGAGTTTAACCTACGTATGGGTTGGATGTTATTCGCGATCCGAGCATTAATGAGAGGTGCGAGTGGTGGCAAAAGGCTTTGTACTTTTAGGCTTCTTGAGTGGTGGGTGGATTCAGGGGGAGACTCGTGGGAGTGTTGGATATCTGTCACTTCAAAGCACCGAGATACAGAGACATAGATAGATACATAGTACTAATTTCAATACACACCATCGTACAATACTCACACTCACACTCACACCTCGCCACACGCATAATAACAAGAAAACACCGGCCCCAAATCCCTCGGCACTCCAACCTCCACTCCCGCCACCACCAAATCCTGCTCGAAACAACCTCGACTACTCGCCGGACTCGGCGGCGCAACCGCTTTCTGCCTCTCCCTCTCCATATCCAAAACCCTCTCCGTCACCGCCCTCTCCAAAGCCCTCTTCTCAAACAAACCCACGTCATCAAACCCCTCGCTCTCCTCCTCATCCTCCTCCCCCATCCCGCGTCGATGCGTCGCAAACCGCAACGGCGTCTGCACACACTTGACCTTGCGCACAAAGTCCCGTCTGCGAGAGTGATACCGCTCTGACCGGGCACTCCAAAAGTCCCTCGCCATTTCACCCAGTTCCTGCGCGCGCGCAGCCGCGAGTCTGGCGGGACTCACATCGACACAGGCCTTCCACCGGCCCGGCTCGTACCGAAAGTCGGCCCTGCGAACCACGGCCCCGACGTGGTTCCGGATCCTAGTATCGAGCAACTTGCCCGAACCGGGAAGCACATGGTCTACCAAACCCGCGTCCCTCGCGCGAAACGGTGATAGCGGGAGCATATCCCTCAACAACCGCCTCGCCCCCTCCTCGCCGCACCGTCCCTCGTACGACACGGAATGGAACTCGGAGCCGTGCAGCCCGAGCGCCCGATACGCCGGGTTCAGCACCGTTTTGGCCCCGGCAACCACCGTATCACACGCCGCAGCCAGCGCGACGCCTCCAGCCGCGCAGTTTCCTCGCAGCGCGGCAACGGTGGTGATGTTTCTCCGCGGGAAGTCCTGCAGCAGCATCTGCACCACGTCGTCGATGCGGTTAATGTTTTGCCACGATTCGGCGGCGGGATCGGGGCTGGCTTCGATGACGTTGAGGGCGATGCCGTTGCTAAAGTACGAGTCGCCGCCCATGAGGACCACGGCGCTGAGATGGGTGTCTGAGGCGACGAATTCGAGGGCTTCGAGGAGACGCGAGCATTGCTGCGTGCTCATGGCGCCGTTGTAGAAGGAGAAGTAGACAAAGGCCACGCGTCGCGAGTTGGGGTACGTTGTGAAGTCGACCCAGATCTCCTGGTGCGTCGAGTACGTAGCCTTGGACCAGTCGAGCATCTTGTTGGGTATATCATCGTCCAGCAGGCCGAGGTTGCGCAGGCCGGGTACAGCAGGGACTTTGGGCCACAGCATGGCGTCGACCTTGCGCTTCAGCCGTCGCACGTGGGTGATCCATATTCCCAAGCCATCGCACGTGGCGACGCAAACGGCGCCGTCTCGACACGCCAATACGTGACCCGGTTCAGGTCGCTGATCCTCAAAGTCTTGTCTCTCTTCGACTACGCCGCCGTAGACGTACAGGCTCGGACCGAACAGCTGCGTGAGACATCCCGGCTGCGAATCGGCAGACCGGATCCGCCGAGAAATATCGCGGGCCGAGTCGACACTTGGATCAAAATCGCGATGGGCAGCTTTGAGAAGTGGTCGACGATGTGTTGCGCCGCCGAGAAAGGGGAGTTGCTTCGTCGCCGACGCAAGACGATACGCGGGCTCAGGGGTAAGACGAGAGAAGAGGTTGTCGAAAGGGGTATGTTGATGTTCAGCCGCCACGAGAATGTGATCCAAAGCAGCCAACGTGGCTGCAACGGCGGCCCTCGTGACTGGTCCGCGATACAAAGTAGACTTTGTGACTCCCGGATCGTCAATGTCGATCTCAAACTGCTCAAACGCCCAGATCGGCCCGGCGTCAAACTCCGCAACGGCCTGCAACACAGTGACGCCCCAGTGCGAACGACCCGCCTTGCTCCAATTGCGCATCTGAAGAAGCCGTTCCGACTCTTCGACAGTGCCGTCGTCGCCCATGAGCACCCAATCAAGAGCACTCGGACCAGCATCTCCCGGCGGACCCGGGTGCACAATGAGCGTGAGATAGTTTGCGTATATCTCACTCGGCACGCGAGCCGTGAGGAACGGACAAATGACCACGTCCGGCCGGGCCAGGGCAGCAGCCTCGATCATGACATTATCGGAGAGGGCGTATTCGACAGTGACATTGTGGCTCCGACTCAGCGAAAGAAAGAGCTGCTGAGAAAGCGAGTTGTGCGCGGTGCACAGGAAGAGGATCTTCATGGTTGGTTGACCGAGTTGCCGGAATGCAAACAAAAAGGAGGGAAACTTGGGGCGAGGGACAATCTTTTCTCTTTTCACGGCGACGCATGCGCCCAGCACGTTGTGATATAGACGTTTCTGCTGTTGAAAGAAAAAACCCATGTGGCAGCGGGGAGAAGTTGGAATGTGATATTGGTATATGCTTCAACCCCAAGCCCCAAACGGTCCTGATTCTCTCCCAAAGTCAGACGACTTTGCCATTTGCTTACAAGGCTCGCTTATTCCTTCTGTTGAACGTAAGCGAGCAGTTTAATGCGGGTTGGGTCAAAGCGGTTGAATTCCTTTATCATGGTGACATGCTGATGTGTGTAGATCTCAGTGGTCAGCACACCCTCAACCGAGGGGTTGTTTAGTTTGTGGCGTTGGTCTCGGCCCTACCTTGGAAGTGTAAAGCATGAGAACAGCAATGCTCCTGGCTGTGAATACGTCAGAACAATTCATGTCATTGATTAACTCAGCTCGCAGCTGCCAAGGCATACCTTCTTCAAAGGCCAAGTATGCACCTTGGCGTTCCCGGACGCGATGCATCGTGGGTGGCACTCAATCGGGTGTGTGTGTAGTATCCCGCTTTCTTCGGGAACAAGATAAGAGACGTCCGAATAGAAACCAACGGTAAACAAATGCCACCTCACTAACACACCGAGCGTCAGGTCCAGGTTTCGCAAAACAGACATCTTCAGCTGTCGTCGTCTTACAGGCAGCCAACCACCAGCGAGCAGCGTCAATCCGTCATCATGCAGGCATCACCCAGCAACCGATAGTCTCAACTCTGGTGCCCCCGAAACGGCGACTTGACGCCCGTTGCGAGCTGTCAGCCGCTTCGGGTAGCGGCAAGTAGACTAGTCTCGTGGCAAGTGGTTAGCCACCTGAAATATTGCGAGAGAACAAGAGAGTTTTTGCCAGTGCCGTTGAGTTCCGGGGAAATTATCAAGCACGGCCACGTGTGGGAGCTTTCGCCAATCGTCATCGAGATCCAAGGCTCTACTAGTGAGTGGTGGTGCGTGACGGCATCAGCAAACTTCACATCTGATATGCCTACTGCCACATCTTTTCACGGCCATCTGATCTTTCACAAGCAGCTTAACTCCAGACAAGATGTGAAGCATAACTCAATTGCCCCATTTTGTAAATTCCACGTAGTCAGGTCCAGTTGCGTATAACAATACCATCACATTACGAGCCTTCCCGAGCTAACAAGAAGTGGGTGTGATGGGTCTTATCTCTTCACCTTTACCGGCTTGCACGGCATCAGCAGAAAAAAATCACAAGCAATAACATGCCGTATTAAGATGTGCCCGAGTCAGCCATCATTCTTTGAATAAGTGCTTTTTTCCAAATGGTCAAGTTCAACATGGAAGCAGAGGCTCTCTTTCGTCAATACCAAGGCCAACCAGTGCCTCAGAGCTACAATGCCGGCTTCGTTGCTCTCAGCTACGTCGTCAGCCTCATCGGCGCTGCTTCGACGCTCGAGCTGATCAGCCGTCGGACTGGGTCGAATGGGCTATTCAACCAGTATGTCGTCACCTGAATTCCTCAGCATCTTCAATGTTCAATTGCAAAACAAACATCTAACCAATGCAGGATGCTCCTCGTGAGCTCGGCGGTAACCATGGGAGGCATCTCCATCTGGTGCATGGTACGTGACGCCTTTCTGCCGTCCAACCTTTGCTCACCTTTGCTCACCTTTGGTCCTCATAGCACTTCATAGGCAACGCGGCCATCAACCTCGCCGACGGAGAACCAGAGCTGCAGATCCAATATTCCAGCGGCTTCACTGCAGTCTCCTTCTTCGTCCCCATCCTCGTCCTCCTCGCCGCCTTTGTCGCCGTCGGCGCAAACAAGGTCGTTTCCTGGCGTCGAGTCGCAGCCGGCGGCATTCTCTGCGGAGCGGCCATCTGCGGTATGCACTATCTCGGAAACGCGTCCATCACCAACTACACATGCAAGTATCAACTGGCATACGTCATTGGCGCCGCGACAATCTCCATCATTGCCAGCACCGTGGCCTTGGCCATCTTCTTCATCTTCCGGGCCATGTGGGTGACTTCGTGGCGGAAGCGAACCATTTCGGCTTTGGTGCTCGCGGGCGCGGTTTCGGGGATGCATTGGTGTGCTGTTGTTGGGACGAGATATCGGCTCATTCACATCAAGTCCAAGGACAACAAGCTGTCGCGGAGTGCAACTGTTATCGTTGTCATCTGCTTGGTAAGTCTAATGCCCGTCTTACTCACCCATAACTAACCTGGCAGTCTCTCGGAGCGAGTGCCATCATGGCCGGGTTGGCGATTCTTCGAGCCAGCAATATGCGGAGGTCTGCCCTTCGAGCGCAACAGATTACCCTGGCTGCTGCTGTATTCGACAAGGACGGGAGAATCCTTGTCGATCCCGATGGACTCGTTCCTAGCACAGTTGTGGCAGATTCGTTCTTGGAAAAGGTATTCCTATCCTCAACCCACCACTCTTACATAATTCTAACAAAGTAGAACTCAAAAGGAGGCTTCACCACAGCCCACCCGTTATTCCACTGGATGTTCCAAGCCTCGAGAAACTGGAGCGGCATCTCCCGACTCATCGACGGCATGAGCCACCACCTAAGCCAACTCGACCCCGGCCATCACGGCCGAGGAAGACACGGCATCCGACTCATCAACGACTTTGGCGAAATCATCGAAGGCTACGACGTCGTCTTCCGCGAACTATTCTGCCTCGCCGCCGCCGCCCTCGGCCATCGTCTACACCAGGACATCTCCTCCGTGGGCCTCCTCTGGGACGAGATCCTCCCCACGGGCTCGGGTCCTCACGAGCGCGTCGATCCGGAACAAGGTCTCGGCTGGCAGCAAGAGTACGCTCCCGGATCGCTCATATTCCTCGTGCGTCGCATCGACACCGACGCCGAGGCCCAAAGGCTGGTCTCATCTGGCCACTGCTTCGCTCATGTGCGACAGGTCTGCGATATCATCCGGTGCAGCATGCAGATCCAGTCGTCCGACTTGGAGGCCAAGCTGTGCGAGATGGCAGGCTACGCAAAGGAGCCGGATCGAGTGCCGCCAGGTGTGCACCTAGGTTTCTTTGCTGTTCGACCACGAGTCAAACTTGGTTTCGAGGTGCTCGTGCGAAAGGGGGCGAGGAATCTCCTTCCATCTACCGCTCTTCCCATCAAGAAATTGGACTCCTGGCAAGTGGAATTCTTGAAGAAACTCGACGGCCTCAAGGTTCAAAAGCTCCTCCAGCGTCTAGCGGAAGGCTCGAACCGATCTTCTCAGGAAATCGATTTCGCCGTACAACTCAGCGACGCAATCACGGCTTTGAGCGAATACGTCCAAGAGCCCTTCTTCGAAGACGCAACCTTTGCGCCAACCATCGTCCGCCTATCCACCCACCAAGCAGAAACCGTCATGATCGCGTTACGTCTGGTCATCCCCATCCACGCCGTAGCCTCCAGCCCCAACTGCGAACTCGTGCCCCTGGGCTTCTTCAGGATGCGTCAGGTAGCGGAACGCTTCCAGCAGGGCTTCATGGAAGGCGTGCACCGGGAGTTCTGGCCCATTCTCAAGACCAAGGACTCCCCCGCCGATGCGGGCCACGACAAACAATCCAGCATCTCCACCAAGCTCCGACGCTTCACCAGCGCAGAGACGTCCATGTATTCTGACTCTGTCCAAACGGGCTCCGAGACCAACTTGTGTTCGCCGGGAGGTCGTTCACAGTCGGTCAGCACGATGGGCACCGGGTCGGAGTTTTCGAGAGAGAAGCTGCAGCCGCCACCGCCCTCGTACGGGGGGATCATGGTGTCGCAGGAGATTACCATAAAGGTCGAGGGGGGAAACTCGGATACGGAATCGACGCAGGGACAGGGAGGTATTACTCACCCGGCGTCGAGAGTATCGCGGATACAGCCGCGGACGGTGGGACATGTAGGAGCCAATGTCGAAGCTGAGGACAATTACAGCATAGACAATATCTTGTCGTTTGTAGATATATTTTTTGCCGAATGTGTCAAGGGCTGTTAGTATTACTTTTTGGTAATTGTACAATATCATTCGTTTCGATTTCATGCCCTTCGGATACGTGAGAGCACATCATCCATGATCTTTTGGGACGAATAGACGGCGGATCAGTTCGTGCTTACCCTGGCCTACATCTCCGCGAGAAGGATTCATTGGAGTCAACTCCGCTGTGCCGTTCCGCCAAGCAAAGCTGTCAGCATATAAAGCGCCATATTATTCCCCCATCGGTTCGGACATGCCAAAGTCCGAAAAGCGAGGAGGTATGATCCGCTCGAGGCATGGGTATATACAAGCTTTATGTCTCCGGTTCGTCCGATGAAGCATTTAGTGCTTATTATGAGGTCGTTCAATATTGCCATCATCAATGGTGAAATACATGTATAAAGCCTAACCACTCCCACGCCCCAAGTGCCCAATCTGCATATCAAGCATTTCCGATACATACACCATGAAGACACTTCAATCCCTCTCAGGGCTGTGCTCCCTCGCCATCTGTTCACTCGTCACCGGCTCACCCACTTCTCCCGTCCGAACAATAACATCCTTTTCCAACCACTCCTTCATCGAAAACATCGCCGTCAAATCCAACGGCCATCTCCTCCTCAATCTCCTGCAAGACACCTCCCCAGCAGCCATCTTCACTCTCGACCCCGCAGACGCAGACCCCAGCCCCCAATACTACGCAAGCTTCCCCGCCCCGTTGACCGGAATCACCGGCATCGCAGAGTACGCGCCCGGTGTGTTCGCCGTCGTGGCGGGTCAGTGGAATCTCACGGCCCGACGGGGAAAGAATTATGAGATCTGGAGCTTGGATGCGAACTGTCAACCGCCCGAGACACACAGGCTCGCGGCTGTTGAGGATGCGAGCATTACCGCCTTGAATGGCGCGACGACGCACCCGTCCCAGCAGCACATTGTGCTCATCACGGAGTCAAATCTCGGAGCCATCTTCAGCTTCGACACGCGGACCCGTCGCCTCCGAAAGGTCATCGAAGACGACTCCATGTCTCCTCTCGGCCCTTCGCCCAACTTGGGCATCAACGGAGTCAAGTCTTTTCAAGGTCACATCTACTACACCAATTCCCTAGCCGGCACTCTGAACCGGGTGCGCGTGAATAGTGTTGGAGAAAAGGCCGGGGACGTCTCGGTCCTTGCACGCTTCGACGCCATTGGGGAAGACGACCTGGCCATTGACAGGTTTGGCAACTCTTGGGTTACACGTCATCCCAACTCCATCATCAAGGTTGGGCGCAAGGGTCGTCTTCAAGAGATTGAGACGGGGCCTGAATCGCAGATTGGACCGACGGCTGCGGCGTTTGGCAGAGGATCACGCAGCCAGGAAAAGCTGCTCTACATTGTGAATGGAGATGGAACCGTGCAAGTCTTGGACACGTCTCGGATATAAACCAAACATCTCGGGAGGAATGTCAACGTACAAGGGTAACTTTATTTCAAGTCCAAACCAACTAAACAGGGGTCGCCTCTAAACTCCGTGGCCCAACGTATCCAAGAACCCAGAGCTGTCTATCGTCTATCAAATCAATACAATATCATACAGGCATATCCGTTATCGGGTACGTATACCCCGATCCATCAACAAACACCACCGCCTTGTCCGCGTGAAACTGCCCGTGCAAGTTCCGAATAACCCCATTCATCACACTCCTCTGCAAAATCTCCACCGTCTTCGCCTTTGTGTGCCAGTTGTGACTCACAAACACCCCCTGACAAGCCCCCTTCCCGTTATCGTAGTACTCGTTTCCGTTGGCATGGCTGCACGGAATGTTCTTCACCTCGTCCGTCTCGTTGAACTGGTACCGGATGTACTCTGAAAAAGCAGACTGCTCGTGTGCCCACTTCTTCTTCCACTTGTCGCAGCCGGCGATGCGGTTCGGACAGTCTTCCCAGACTTCCATCATTTGCTGGTTGCGCTCGCTCGCTTGGGCGATGACGAAGCCCGTGTTCAGAATCAGTTTGCCGTGAGAGTCGTAGTCGATGGAGTTTTCGATGTCTTCGGCCATTGCGACGAGGGTCTGGGGCGTCACGTCCCATAGATTCATCAGCCACTCGATGGGCAGGTGGAGGTGAGTGAAGACGGCGTCGGAGTCGAGGGAAATGACGAAATCGTGTCTCTTGAGTGCCTCCTTTATCACGGCGGGCTTGACCCAGGTGCCGTGTCGGTCGGGATAATTGGGTGCTCGGATGAGTCGGTAATCGTAGCCGTGGATCAAGGCTGCTTCAGTTAATCTCTGGAAAGCAATGCGAGAGGGAGACCATACCGTATAAGTAGTGGTTCAGATGACCACCGGTCCGTCCGGGAAGCCGAGTATAGTTCAATGGGCCTTCGTGGAGCATGCTGTCCTCCTTCTTTTCGTCCAACCGAGTGTCGGTATCAATCAGGACCACCCTCTTCCCAAGCGAGTGCATCCATCGCTGAGAAGTAGGCGGGATCTCGAACCGCTCCCCCTTGTCTGTGATGAAGACCGGGTCGTCGATGGGGTGTATTAATGGCTTCCAAAGCTCGGCAAAGACTTGGGCTGCGTGGTTTGACGTGTCGTTTTCGGCGCAGTTTGTCGCCTGCGTCGCTTTTTCTCGGTCGGTCGATGATGAACCCCAAGTAACAGATGGAGCTCTGTTGCTCGTGATGTTAGTAATGGATTGTCTCACATACACTGGTTCCGGAAAATATATCAGAGTACTCACTGTAGGTAGTCAGACTTGGATGCAAAGTAAATCAGTCCCAGTACCGCACAAGGAATGACGAGAAAGGCTATCCACCGTGGCCCATTCGGCCGAAGATGTTGCAAACCGATCATTCTATCCTTTAGACGTCGCTGCAGCCCTTTTCGGGACTGATTCGACCGGGAAGGGGTCAAGAGGGAATGTCTAGGTATCAATAATCAAAGAAATCAAAGAGCAGAAGTAAAGAGTGACAGCTTACGAGAAAAGTGAGAAAGCCTACAAGACTTGGCAGGCGGCCCAACTTACGATTTATACGATGCAGGACGCACGCTAGGCGTTGCACAATACGGAGGGCTGAGTGAGCGTGATTTCCATTTCATTCGCCCGTCGTAATACGAAGGGCGGGTGGTCTGCTAACTTGAACACGACATGGCATTGCCGCTTACCATGCACTTTCGATTCTGATCTCGCCTTATTACGACGGCACGATTCCCATTCGGCTCTTTCTCAAAACGATTTAGCCTGCCTTTTTGCCTCGCGTAAATTCCATGCGCCAGGCCTGCCTCTGACGCCCAAATTTCCCCTCGGGCTGCCGTATTGAAAAAAAAAAATGAACAAAACGGTCACTTGGCGCAGGAGCTGAGACGGCGGAACCATGCATGATGCTGTGTTACACGACCCCCTCAGCCTCC
>JAMQMW010000855.1:13693-40216 GCA_024115155.1 Thelonectria blattea
ACCCTGTGCTTACGGGATGCATCTGTTGTCACCTTGAGGAAGAAATGCCTGCTGTTTCCTCGGGTGGTCCAAAGTTGCGACTTTATGCTGTCAGATGCTTCTTTCATCTGATCTTGGCATCCTATCAAGGAGAAATCAGATGTAGGTTGGACGGATTTTTATCCCTAGGCCTTCTTTGTCAAAAGAAAAAAACCCCTCTTGCCGCAGATATTGATTCCCCTATAAGCTGCATGACGACGTTAGTGAGGCTGGGTCTGACTGACGTTTCTCGGCATTGCCAACTCGGGCTGGTCTCTCTCGCGTGGCACAATCAGACCCTGACTGGTAATCTTTTTCTAACATCTAAGCCCTCCGTCAGTACGGATAGGTGCATGTAAGAAACACCGCCTTTCAACGGGCCAGTTTCAGGCCCCAGAGTCGTCAGCCATTCAAACCAATCACAAAACTGTCCATTCGCGAGCACCCGCTTGACGCTGTCGATCATGGCTTGCAGAGCCCGCTCGCAATTTTATGATTTCATTCCCCAGCTTTCCCTCTGCTCGTCGGATGCGGAACCTATCGACTATGGATACCGCAGTCATTTGATCGCCAGCTGCAAAGACCACATCCTTTGGGGGTGGTGGGGGGGAATCCAGCCTATTAATATACTTGAACTCGGTACTTCCATCTTAAGACTTATCCATTTCTCCCCCATCTCTTCTTCACTTACTTATATAGCACCGAGCGGAAACGGGACTGTCGAGCTCGACTTCTATGCGCTACACTCAAACCTCCATGTTTTCGACGTCGGCCAGATCTTGGCCATCAAAACGGACCTCGCGGGGGTGTTTATCCTAGGCGATGATTTCGTCGAGGGTAAAAATGACCCTTGATATCGTTCCGGCGTTCAACGTACGCAATATCTCGATCCGACTGCTATAATTAAAAACGGACAGCATAAGCGCATCCGCCTCCGTATGAACATTAAGTTTTCGAGTAGCAATATCATAGTGATCAATACCGTACTTGAGATTCAGATCATCAATGACAAGAGTTAACTGCCGAAACCACTTGGGCTTTTTTTGATAGTGCCGCCGGGTATGTCAAGACTCGTGAAACCAACGATATTGCCACGAGTTCATCCAGAAGAACTTGGTCGAAAGGAACGATGTTTGGGTGGTGCACTCGACGGGACAGACCCGGAGCCTCTGTCCTTAGTACACTAGTCATGGCAGGCCGAAAACTTCATTATCACCCCTCATTCCAACGGGAACACAAACCCCTATAATAAGAGGGCTCTGTAGATTCTAGGAGAGAACCTAAAAGGAAGAGAGGTTGATGGGATTGTGTAAACGTGGCAAATGGATCCCTGGGTTACTAAGCTGTTAACCGGTCGATAAATATTGCGAACCTAAGTAAATAAGTTGGCTGTTACTTGGTTACGAGTTAGAGACGATAAACCCCCCTCTCTGCCTTAAGGAAGTCCATTTGGAATGGACAGTGGCCGTTAACCAGATACAATGAACCAAATTGAACAGTTACCCGGTCGAAACACATTATTAAGCAAAGCTTTCAGAAGGGGAAGAATACGGAGTGGGCTGTTCCTTCCAGCTTTACTTCTAGCACGCTAGGTAGGTAGCCACCATAATGCTTAACTACACTTTCTCGGATTACTCATACCCCAACGGCAATTAGCCCACTGCCGGGACGATATACTTCCGTTCCTGCAGTCGTTTGCTGTTAATATCACCCTTACGAACCTTAAGGCTGCAGACTCTAAATGCTCCATGCTGCTGACAGGCGTATGGCCTCGCTAGAGGCACCGCCGGAGGCAGGCCGGCCGCAGGCCTGCCCCCCGCGTAGTGGCGGCCCCCCCGGGCGGAGGGGGTATACGCAAAGATCCCCTATGAAAATCGAAGAATTGAGCCAGCCGAGAGGCGCTGCGAGGAGGCTCAAGGGAGCTGGAGCTGTTGCGGGATTCGAGAGACTGCGAGAGGTCAGAGGCGTGAGGCTGCGGGAGGGAGGCTACGAGAGTTACTCCATAAACAAAACTACAGAGATAAATTCGGTAGCACATAAAAGCACAAAAATACATAAGAAACTCTCATCTCCTCTCGTCCAGGCATCAAGAGGACTCTACCCGTTGTCTTCCAGCATCATAACCTATCTCAACTCTCCCTGACAAGAAAATGCCAACAAATGGATACCCAACTGCTTCATTTCCGAGTTGTTAGTCACCGTAAACGGACCATAGGACTGCATCTTCAGCAGCGAAAGCTTTCCGCTCGACGAGTCGCCACGAATGTAGGCAACGTAATCGTCGTCAAAGGAGGCGACATTGAGATAGATCTCATGTCGATCTTGAGAAATAAGAAGCCGCCTTAGTAATTGTGTTAGCCTGAGAACTAAACCGAACTGATAGCAAAAGCCTAAATGGATACATTTATACTCTTACCTATACTTCTGAGGGCCAGATCTCGATGCCATAAGTCTAGATGAAAATGAGTTCGGAGGATGCTGCGATATCCAAGCGGCCATCTGGGCAGATTCTTGAATTCGAATTCTGCAATTAACTTCGACGTTAGATTTTCTTAGATGAGGCTTTACCTCAACAATGGCCGCAATTCGTTCCTCGCTACCCACGGTGAGCAGCCCATCCACTCTTGCCTCATACGCGTTGATGGTTTTGCGTTGTACAGGGTCCATCTTGCCAACTGTAAAAGGCCTGCGATACAGAGACCACTCCCCACAAAGATCGTTCTTGTGTAACGTCAGGGCGTTCAAAAACAAGATGAGTGCCGTGTTGACGATTTGCTCATCTTTGACAGCTTTAAAGAAGCCGGCAACGTCCTCCCCGACTGGTGAGCTGGCCACTTCGTCCAATGGCGTCTCAAAAAAAGCCCCTCGGTTCGGTCGTTATGCTCATTTCGGCAAAGGAAATGATGACATCTTCAGTTGGCGTCTTCGGGCTCGAGGACAACGGCTCAGCCCGCCCCTGTTGTCTTGATGAGCTCTCTTAGACATATCCTTAGTTGCGGCGGCGCATGGTTCTTGTCATTCTTGGCGAGAAATCAACCTTGGGTTGCTGAAAGGGACCTGGTTCTAGTTTGCCGAGGGTAGAAAGATGTTGATAGTACCGAACCAAGGAGAAGGTGCCCTCCTTATTCTTGTCGCGGAGGTCGCCCGTTGCTGTGAAAGAATTGAGATATTTGTTCCACGAGCCCGATTCGCCAAGGTGCTTAATCGCTTCGTCCATATAGCGCTTCTCTATCCAACCCCCTGCACTGCAATCTTTGACAAACGATGGACTATACTTGGAAGTCGGCCACACGGAACGAAGAAGGATAAACTGCTCCTCTTCCAATTGGGAGCCGGAATTGCACTTGTGGTCGTGGATGGAGGCCCCAAAGATTGACAAAGTCTGGGCTTTTTTCTCCCATTGCCATGAGGTAGCAGGCAGGCTGTCCATGATGCAATAGGTGGGGTTGGTGACGATGACGGGAGTCCAATAAGTAGGACCAAAAGACTGATATGGGGGTCGGATGCAATCTATTGGGAAGAACAAAGTCAAGATGTGAATGAAGTGAGGCTGTGACTGCACTGTACCGCCTATCTGGCTAATGCAGCAGGTAGTTATACCTCGATCTCCGATGGGTTGAGAATGGCAGCCCTGGAGGCGAGAAGCTTTCAGAGGCTATTTTGGTCCGACAAGCGCCGGGAGAATTGAGTCGACCATTTCACCTCATCCCATAGCGGCTAGGCTCCAGAGTTGTGAGCCGATGTCCAGATAGAATCATGCCGTCTATTTTAGGTCGAAAACGAGCGCTTGGAGGAGGCAAGGAACAAGACTGGTGATTGGCGTCGTCATGCGGCGTGAGATTTGCACAGTAGGGCTTCTTGGCTGAATCCCAGCGCGTGAAAATGAGTAGAACTGAAACGCAATGATAGCGGGAGAGTTGGTTAAGAGCGCCTGGAGGCTTCCTTCCCAGGACTACGAACACCGACCAAGTCGGGTACTCGGCGGAAGAAAGTCCGTACATGGCCCTGTAAGTAAGCACGGATACCTTAGCAATATTCCCTAATTTGGAAGTTGATCGGCCCGCGATATGCGCGCGCTTGAGCGATTGTCAAGACACCCAATCATGAAGCACGGTTGTGTTGTGACACAATTATGGCTCAGCCCTCGGTCGACATTCCTCCATCAACACCACCAACACGCGATTACGACCACGGCCACGATCACTACCACAATCACCATCGCAATCACGACCACTAAAAGGCCCAAGTCTTCCCATAAAACACCGTCATGCCTCCTCGTACTCGAGCCCACATCTCCCAACAATCATCACACCAAAATACCGTTACCGACATGTCGTCCCGAGTCCCAAACATGCAAGAACGACGAGAACTGGGGTACCAACTTGTCAAAAACGGCCTCATCCCTCTCGAAACAGTCCCTAACAGACCCCTCACTTCTGATGAGCTGAAAAGGCTCCGAGTCTCAAACTTCAGACGCCTCGACTTCAACACCGGCCAAGTCATTGTTGGAGAGAACGAAGCCCTACCCCAGAATCATACATTCCTTCGTCCTATGACAGCTGCACAGGTAGAAGCCAACTTACGCAGTACCGGTGTAATGGAATTCAATAACGACATTTGTTCGATCCCACACGGCCTTCAATCCGACGCCAGCTCCTTTTGGGACATTATGTCATGTCATCTTATGACGAACCTGGATGACGCAAAGCCGGGTATCCTAGACGGCAACACTCGATGGATCTATTTAAGGTGAGCATAAATTCTATCCATGGTAGTCGGAAACTCACAATGCCGCAGGGAGAGGAATCTCAAAGCCCATTGCAACCGATTATCCGAGGACCCTGGCCGCATCGAATGGCAGCTCCAGGACGTCTTTCAGTACGGTCTCAAAATACGCGAGCCCGAGGACATGGACGACCCCCCCGCAGACCCCAGCAGACCGCATTGGGTGGGTTTCCATACCGTGGATAAGCCTCTGGAAGACAACACCGTTCTGGTTGGCGAGATAACCGTCCTGATGTATCTTGCCATTACCGCCAGTCTACGCAACACCCACCATCGCTTCTATCCAGTACGTCCACTGCCTTTTCGTCCAAGTTCCAAATACTAACACCGCCATTCCATAGATCACTCTTGTCGTCGCCTCGTGGTACACCATCCGTGTCACCCAGTTGATACTGGACGTTGTGAACCAGACCATCGAGATACGGCAGACCCCGCTTGTTCAGTTCCAAGACAGTGTGTGGAAGAACAAGGCAGATTACTTGGCTCTGCTGGGATGGTTCGTTGGCCAGCCGGACGGAAAGATGAAGTGATGCTACTTCATCCGACAAAGTATCAATGTCCGGTCTCGGCTCCGAAGGTTCCCCGCACATCGGAAAAGGCAAATGTGGGCACCAACGCCGACGGGCCGAGTCGCCCGGCAAGTGCTCGTTCGGGGACCGGCTTCCGACGGTGAAGATGCAGTGAGAAGAGCGTCTTCTTTGTGTCGTATGTCTCCATCGTGATAATTCATATCATCTTCCATCAAGACGTAGCATATATCAAGTCCCAGTCAAGGTCTCTGACAGACTCTATCGTTCTGGGGCATCATGAAATTGGAGTCTACCCCAAAAGCCGACTATCGGTCCCAACAACCGGTGTAACCGGGCTTTGTCCCGAGAAACTTCGGGAATTAAAGGCCGGGAATATTCAAGTCAAAGAGAATGACAAGTAGCCGGCTTGGAGCAACGAGGTGTCGGAGGTGAAAAGACAAGAAATAACCAATCTGGATACAAATTTGAACGTCATGCACAAGAAGGAAAGTCACCGCGTCTAGACCCTCTTTCTAGCGTCTCTCGGGCATGTCAAGGCGAAGTTATCATAGTCATCGGACTGAAAATTTCCTCTTTCACGAATCACCTCCCCCGGGAATCACACACACCAAACAGACCGGACACAACATGAGAATTTACTGGGGAAAGAGTCTCAACTGGGAATAGGATGCCGCTTCGCCTACGAAATTGGTCGCCCGGATAAATTCCCACCCCCAAAGGCCAAGAGAAAAAGTCGAGGTGCGGTGGGGGGCTGGGTTGGATTGCAAAGCAATTGTTTCTTCCTGCAACCACGAGTGACCGCCTGAGGAGCGTTGCTTTGGACTATTCTTTGCCAGGACTTTGAACATTCACCTCGCGGAGTTCCTTCAGACTTCAAGTCTTTGGTCTAAATTGGAAAACCACCAGTCCACAACATACCTACGTCAAAGTACTTCGCCATGACCGGCATCGCACCGGCCTCAGTCCCCCGTGACTCCAGCGGGGAGCCGGGCAAAAACCGAGACGCCGAGAAGAGGCAGCGAGTGACGGAGACATCGCGGTCGTCGGTGTCTGGTGAAGAGCGTGAAGAACATGTTCAGCATGAAGCCGTCGTCGACTCGCAAGGTCAACATCTCGAACCGACCAGCACACTGGGCACCATCATGAGCAGGATGCGTTCGCGGGCGAGCATGGTGGTTGAGCCGCCGCCCGATGGTGGGTTGGCTGCCTGGATGGTGGGTGAGTATTTCCCAAGTTACCTATTCAGATATACTACTTCGGGCGGCTGACTCCAATTTCCAGTCTTGAGCACACATCTCGTCATGATGGACAGTTGGTAACCTCCCGCCTCTCCTTTCACTCATCGCACCTTCTAACATTACCAGGGGGATGGTTAATTCCTTTGGCGTCTTTCAGTCATACTACATGGACCTCCTAGACCGTCCGCCCGAAGACATCTCCTGGATCGGCTCGCTAGAAGTCTTCCTCCTCCTCTTCATCGGCTCCTTCACCGGCCGCCTCACCGACGCGGGGTACTTCCGCCCGTTGTACATATCCGGCACCATTTTAGTATGCATCGGCACCTTCACGGCCTCCTGGTGCACCACCTACTGGCAGTTCATCCTCGCGCAGGGCATCTGCGTCGGGCTGGGCAACGGCCTGCTCTTCACGCCGTGCATGACCATCACGGCCACCTACTTCGCCAAGAAGCGGTCCCTCGCCTTTGGGTTGACCGCTGCGGGGAGCACCACGGGAGGTCTCATTTTCCCTAGTATGGTGCGGCAGCTGCTGCCCACTGTTGGCCTCGGCTGGACTCTCCGGTCCATCGGCTTCATCCAGCTGGCGACGCTCATCTTTGCCGGGTACTTTATGAAGCCTCGCCTGCCGCCGCGGAACTCGGGACCGTTAGTTGAGTTGCGGGCGTTTAAGGAGCTAGACTATACCTTCTATGCCATTGGCGCCTTCATGGTGAGTTTCAGTTGCGAGATATTCCCCTCTGCGAGCTAACAAAGACAGGCCTTTTGGTCAACCTACTTCGCCTTCCACTACGTCGCCGCCTTCTCCCGCGACATCCTCGGCCTCTCGTACCCCTCCTCTCTCGACCTCGTCCTCGTCCTCAACGGCGTCGGCGGTCCCGGCCGCGTGATCCCGGGCTACATCGGCGACAAGATCGGCCCCGTCAACGTGTACATGCTCTGCACGTTCCTCACGGGCATGACGATGCTCTGCTGGGCGGCGGTGCGCTCCGTGTCCTCCATGTACGCGTGGACCGTCGTCTACGGCTTCATCGTCGGCGGCGTGCAGAGCGTGTTCCCGTCGGGCCTGACGAGCCTGACCGAGGACCCGCGGAAGCAGGGCACGCGGATGGGCATGGTGTGCACTATTGTGAGTTTTGCTACGTTGACGGGGTCGCCTATTTCGGGGGCGATTATCAATTTTCAGGGGGGCGAGTATTTGGGCGCGCAGATGTTTGCCGGGGTGGCCATGTTGATGGCGTCTGTGTTTGTTGGGCTGGCGAGGTTAGTTAAGACGAGGAGGCAGGGATATGGTATTTTGTCTCTATCAAAGGTGTGAGAGTTTAAGAGCCTGAGAGAGCCTGGGATAGGACCGAGGGGAGTGTGGTTGAAAATAATACATCCGGTAGTGGTGTGTGCTTGGTTAAGCTATACGAGCGTGAGAAAATTGGACGTGGCATGGAACGGAAGTGCCATGATATACAATAGATGGCTTTAGCTGAAATAATACGGATATATAAAGGTAAGGTCTTGGGATACAGAACATGGATTGGTTCCTAGGTACTAATGGTAACATTGGCAAGCATGAGAAGTGATGGGTGGTAATGAAACGAAGGGAGGGCTGCGGTCAAGAATGAGGTCTTTGTAAGCCGCAAATGATTCAAGTCGACAGGTTCTATTCTTTGATTCCTTCTATCAAGGGTTCATGTCCGTCGATGCAGGGTTACTCAAAGCCACATGGATGATCAACGTAACAAGCTGCAATTTACTTATGTAGACTACTACTCAATTACCTACCGTAGGACATCATGATGCATATCAGAGCGCAACTAGACGGAACAAGATGCACGCTATACAAGTTCCTCCAAGCGAGTCCCCTGAGTTCCATGCCCTGTTCCCGCTCAGCAGGCCAGACAAGTGACGTATCGACTCTTTCCTAGGTACCGAATTGATGCAGTAACTACCTACTTCGTACAAACCTGAAAACAACCAATTGCTTCTTTGTAACCTGGAATAATATGGGGGAGTGGCTGCAAGGCGTCTCTCGGCTCTCCGCATTTCGGCCAAATTGACGTCACCACTTTCAGCTGCCGAGCTCCTTTCTCCTCATGAGTCCAATTGATGCCATTGATTCGTCATAATCAAGGTACGATGTGTCATGCATGCCGAGGATGATCGTGGAGTAATAAAAAGGGCGTCACAGTTGTTTATTTTACCATAGGCATTATTCCAAGTATCTTACTCAACAGCTCCCTCACTTACACGGTTTCTCCCTTCAACTACAATCCATACACCTACCTCCAACCACATACCATCACCATGATTCCCGCAAGACCTCTCGCCAGATCTACCCTCCCCAGAGCCGCCCGCTCTACGCATCTCTCCCGTCCCCAAGCCCGCTTCCAATCACAAACCTCCTCCACCTCCTCCTCCACCATCAACAACACGCACTACGCGAGCGGCATCGCCGGCGGCTTCCTCGGCGCTGGCCTTTTCTACACCATCTACTCCTTCACCCCCGCGGGCCAGACCGCCTCGAAACTCAACAAGGCAGTCAAGGAGGCCGAGAAGTCGTACCAGGCCGCCACCAAGAAGCTCCAGGCCAAGACGCCGTCCGCCGACGAGGCTGTCAACTCCATCAAGCAGTTCGCCTACTCGTACGTGGGATGGATCCCCGGCGGTCGCGCATACGTCGACTCGGCGTTTGACGATTGGGAAAAGGTGCGCGAGAATCACCGCGACGAGGCCGACCAGCTCGTCAACGATGCGTATAAGCGCTTCCAGGACATTTCCAGGGCGGGACTGAGCGTCGAGACGGCGTCGCGCGCGTATGATGTCCTGGCTGAGCTGTCCAAGAAGGTAGCCAGTCTCGCCGGTGACGCCATGGCCGACATTCTAGACAACCACCCGAACGTCAAGGAGAAGCTCGGCGGCAACGTCGACCAGCTGAAGCAGATGGGCGAGCAGTACGGACCCGAAGCCAAGAAGCAAGTCGAGGACACGTGGAAGCAAGTCAAGGACATTTTCAGCGAAGGTTTCGGCGCGTCGAGCGTGGACAAGGCGCGCAAGTTGACCGACGAAAAGGTGCAGCAAATCAAGAAACTCGGCGACGAGGCGTGGAAAAAGGGTCTCGAGGAAGCCAAGCCGCTGCTAGACAAGAACCCCAAAGTCAAGGAGCTGATCGAGAACAACGCCGACGCGCTCAAGCAGGGCAACGCACAGGAGCTCTTCGCCAAGGCCAAGTCGGCCGTCGACTCGGGCAACCTGGGTGATTTGGAGAAGTACGTCAAGGACGCGGCGGAAAAGGTCAAGGCCAAGGGCTCGGAGCTGGCCGACGGGTGGTTGGACGTGGATAAGTATCTGAAGTCGATTCCCGAGGGGGGCTCGGTGCTGGAGAAGCTGCAGCAGCTGAAGCAGGTGGCTGAGGAGCACGAGGAGGAGGGGGAGAAATTGTTCAAGGAGACGGTGGGGGAGCTTCGCGAGGTGTTGGAGAAGAAGGGGGAGCGGGCGGAAGAGATTGCGAAGAAGGCCAGGAAGGAGGCGAGCTAGATGGCTGAGCATGGGAGAATTTATGTATAGTTAATAGCATTGCATTGGGTCGGCATAAATCAAAACATACATTCAATCTGTGCATCTATGCCAGGAGAAACTCGGGTGACTTCAAATCGACCCAGCCTAGGTTCGGCTCAGACTGCTCCCACCCCAACCTATCGCGCACCAGTTCCGAATACGTCTTCACATCCTCAATGGGATACGTGAGATACGGTATCTCCTACACAAAGGTCAGCAAGCATCCCTCCCAAACAGTCAACAAACTCACCTCTTGGCGATGCACACCACTACACATAAACATGATATGCACCGTCCTCGACCCCGTCGACAACGAATACTCCCCTGCGCCATGATACAAGCTCCCCAGCATCACAAACGCCTCCCCCCTAACAAGCTCAGCATCCACGACTCCCGCCGTCCCATCCTCCCCAAAGTCGGGCCTCTCGTCACCCCAGAGATGCGACCCGGGCACGACGCGCGTGGCGCCGTTGGCCTTGAAGGTGTCGCACGCGGGCACGAACAGACCGATGAGCATGTCTCGACCATTTACGTACTTGTCGGTGCGAACGTGTTTCGCGTGGTGGTTCTTGTCGTCGCGATGCAGTTGTTGCGTGTGCGAGCCCGGCTGCGAGCTCATGGTGATGGCGATGGACAGCAGAGGGTGTGATTTTGTCGTCTTGGGCTGGTCGCCGTGCCAGTGCGTGGTTTCGAGGCCGATGAAGTGTTCGGCAATGTCCTCACAAAGTCAGATCGCCAATGACCAAGGGAAGCAGGGAAAGAATACCTGGTACAGAGCATCGGAAAAGAACTTCTCCCGCACCGTCTTGCTCCTCCCAATCAGCCGCGTGCAAGTCGCTGTGCCGCCGTTAAGAGCGCCGACTGTGCTCCTTGAGGCGGCGGACTCGTCGAGATAAGGCTGGACTTCGAGTTGCGCCTGGTCGAGGGACTCGGCGTCGGTAAAGTCTTGGATGATGACACAGCCGTCTTGTTCCATGGCCTTGACGAAGGCTTCGAGGCCGGCTTGTCGAGTGATTCGCTGGACCATTTTGAATAAACGTTTGACTTGTGTGACAAGAATTTGACTTTTCCTCGATGATATCTGACGTCTAACCCATTTGGCTCGCCAAATCCAGGATTCCCGGTCTTTATATATCTCAAATCCTTCGAGATCAGCGCCGAAGGCCGCAGCCGGCACTGAACGAAGAAACCGTGAGCGGGAAGATGGGGGCATCGTCCAAAATGGCAGCAGTCAGCGACGTATTGCGATAAGGATTTGCCAAAGGGAAACGATAGCCGGGTGACCAGTTGACAATTGAATGGACGGGATCACGGGAATAAATCGCGGCCAACCTGAAATGCATTATTGGAATGGGTCACCTGGCCTTTACCTGCAGTCCTGCATTTCCAATTGCTCGAGAGAGTTTACGAGTATCTAGTAGAGACGCTATAATTATAGAAGAACTGCGGCCAGCCACACCTGCTTTGCGATCTCTGTCGTCGACTCGTCGGGGTCCCCCAATCCTACCGATGGGACATCAGCCTGGCTCAGTTAAGACCGGAATCGAACCCGGAGAACGATCAGGACAACCAATACGACCAGGAGATATTGTCACTAAATACCACATCACATCGATTAGCTATCCGACAAATACAACAGTAACGAGACAACACAGGCGACCGCTCAATCACTTCTCATAGCATAAGCCAAAGTTGGAAATTGGAATGTTATCTGTTCAATGCTAGCTTTCATCCCACTAAAGGAGTTGAGAGTTAAGAGATGGTTATTATGGAAAACCCGTTTATAATAACAACACTGCAAGTTTTATAAAGGCGCCATTGGAACACATTCCGAGAAGTCCGGTAGATAGTCTATTCAGTTCCCCTAAAGCAGGTTCTCTCAACCCAAATAAGGAAGAACCTAGCAAACAGGAACCAAACACACCTGAACACAATAGATTAAATGGGAGTCCCGGTCGAACTCGGTCAAGAACTTCATCGTAACTCCGGCTCGTTCTCACAATTGATCAATTATGCAGCCAAGCCCAGACCTTACAGCTGGATGGTGGCAAGCCCCAACGCTGAACGCTCACGCCTACCTACCTAGTATCTTCGGTACCCAGCGGTAAGAAGGCAAGAGTTGAGCGACAAGAAGCGGGGTTATAGAGTTACCATATCCGACAAGTCAACATGTCCAGTTTCTCTTCCTGGGTAGCACTCAGACGACTTCTATTCCCCGCCCTCTTGCCGTATGCTCCAAGAGAATAAACCAGGCACTACGAAGTACATCGCCACGACAAAATAGCCATCTCAGATCTCCATGCCTACGAATTTACATCGATCAAAAAAAAAATTCATCGCAGCTCTACCAAAAGTGCTAGGGAGGTTTGTCAGAAAGCCAAAAAGAAATGCTTGAAAGCCAATTGTATCTCCGGTACGGGGAATCGAACCCCGAGCTTCGCGGATCTAGATCAGATGTCGACCATTGAAAACGCGATATGTTAACCGTTACACTATACCGGATGATTTGATGGAAGCTCGAGCTCAGTGGGCAACTCATAAACCCGACGCGGAAATGGCAGGCTCATGGTGAGCGAGTCCTTGACAATTGCCGGAAGGTATCGTGAGGTTCTCATGCTTGGTCTCACGTATTGTCATCGGCAAGTATCATGAATAGCCTTGATGATTGAGCAGCGAACCAAATCCCCTTTAAAGAAAACCACCGTGTGAAAACAAGCCATAAAGTGTGATCATTCCTCAAACTCAACCTCTCCCCGACCACCGTATCATACAAGCCTCAACCTCCTCCACCCCATCAAACCTCCCCCCCAGTCTCTCATCACCCTTAACACCTAACCTCCTCTCCAACTCCACAACCTCCCGCGCCCATCGCCCATTGTCAATCGTCCACGTCCCGAGCGCCTCGAACCCGTTCTTCGCATACAACCCGCGCGCCTCGGCCGAGGAGACCAGCAGTATCGGCACGCCTGTGGCATCGGCTTGGGCGAGGACGCGGTCGAGGAGACGGCCGCCGATGCCTTTGCGTTGGTAGGAGGGGTGGATCATTAGGTGATTGATGTCTACAAGGAAGGGCACGTCAGAACTATCTGGAAACGGCTTTGCAGGGGCTCCAGACTTACAGATATGTCGCTCCCCGTTCAATGCCTTCTCTTTACAGGCATCAATCTCGGCATCTCTCTCGTTAAACCGCTTCCACATATCCACGAGATGATCTTTCGGCTCCCAAAGCGAAACCCGAGGCGCTTTCTCGCCATCTTCTTTACCGCCAGCTTTGTCCACAACCTCAACACCGGAGCTTGCCGCAACCATGCTATACCGTACAAACCCAACAATAGACCCGGCCTCCTCTACGACCAGGAACACATTATCAGGGTTCCTCAGCGCCGTTTCCGTCGCGATCGGCATGGAATCCTTGGGGTTTGCTTTGAAGAAGGCGGCGTAAAAGTCGTGAAAGGCCTTGAGAGCTTCATAGTGAACGTGGAAGACGGCGTCTTTGTCTTCGATTGTCGCAGGTCGGATTTGTATGGTGGCCATGGCGGAACAGATAGGCTTACGGTCAATAGCGAATGCCAAAACAAGGTCTGGATTCATGAACAACTTAAATCGCATTATTTTGCCAAAGATTCGATATCATCAGCCCGAACAGGAAGGTCGGCAGCGGCGGGGCCTTGAGTCAGGCCGAGAGGTTGAGCGGAGAAGCATCACACAACTTTCAGTCAACTTCGAGCAGACAACGGGGGGGAATTAGAATCCTTGTGGATATATAGTTTCTTTGAATTAGGTCCAGCGCCAATTGCATCGCGACGTGGGTCAATGTATGTATAGGGCTTATATCTATTAAACAAGGTAGTGTTTTGATCGTGAGTCTTCATGCAATCGAGATGCTACTCTCGCGAGGTGGATGCTGACTTTCCGCGTCAAGCATATATGGCGAATCAACCGGCCGACTATTCATCATCGCCTTCAAAGTAATGCCCAACCTCACTGGTTTCGGCTCGCTACAGCCAGGGCCGTGTATCGGCCACGCCTTCGTAGTGCCAGTCTGGGGTGTCGGTGAACCATGGCTGGCTTGAGCTGGAATGAGTTTCGTGTACCGCTCGCACGGTTATCCGCCTACTCGCTCTTCTTCTTGTGGATGGGGTTGCCATTCTCATCGGCCAGTCCCTTCTCCTGCATGACCTTGATGGCGTCGTGGATGGGGTCCAGCTCGGGCTGGGGAGGTCGGTGCGAGTCCCAGTAGTTGTCGGCCCAGGTAAAGTACTGACCGTAATTGACGGTAAAGTACATGTGGTGCAGGGTGTGGTGAGCCGGGCTGTTGATGAACTTTTCCAGCCAGTGGCCGGTAATCATGTCGCCGTCGTGGATGAGAATGGTCCAGATCTGGACGAGAACGAAGAGGACCAGGTACAGGTACTTTTGCATAGGGCAGATGTAGACGAAGATGCTACATTGGTCAGCAAAGTCCCACATGTCAAGTCGGGCTTCTTACTGGTAGGGCAGCGACTGGGCGAAGCCGTCAAGAGGGTGGAAGGCGATGGCAGCCCATGGCGTAGGAACTGCAACGGCGGTTAGCTCGGGTCACAGGGGAGGCAGAAGCAGAGGCAATGCGTACTAATCCACTTGTGATGCGGCTTGTGAATGTACTTGTAGATGCTGGGGTGGTGTTCCAGACGATGAATCCAGTAGATGCCAATGTCGTTGAAGAGCATGTACAGGAGGGTCGAGACGAAGATCCAGGACCAGCCATATTCCTCAATCTTAGTATAGAGCAAGCTATAACCCCGGACCTCGCCGAGGAAGAAGGGGAGGGTGAGGACGGAGATGATGGGGATAGCCGTCAACGACGACTGGACCTCGAGGCGCTTCTGGTTCTTCAGGAAGCGCGGGTGGTACTCCAGGCGCTTGTCAAAGATGAAGCGATACGACAGCGAAGCCGAGATGAAGTAGATTGTGGCGGCGCCAAATGCCGCAATGACGAAGAGGGAGAAGCATTGGCGATAGATGTTGTCGCGTTCGAGCCAGGACTCGTCGGATACGGACAAGGGAAGCGAGGGATCGGTCGCGTTGCCAAAGGTCGGAGGCTTCGGAGAGGGCAGGACGGCGGCGTAGGCCTTGTCCAGAATAAGGTAGTCGGCCACGTCGAGGATGGCGTCCATGGCGGGCGGATTTGCAGAGGGAGCGTCGGTCGGTAGGAAGATCAGGAGGAGGAGGAGGAGAAGGTCAATCGACTTTTTTCAGTGAACGCAGGTCAAGCCGTCATGATATCTTGCCTTCTAAATGCAGGAACGCGGAGGAGCTAGCTCGGAGGGACTGAACAAACAGGAACAATGATTTCCTTTATAAGGGGTCCCCCCAGAAATCAATTCGAGATTGGGGCCGATGTCCTCCGAGCGCATGAGACGACGGCGAACAGTGACGGGGGGGTCCGATCTGCGAAGGGACCGAGAACGAAAGAAGGATGGCAAGTGGAGAGGATGAATCGAGGCGGCTTCGTCCACGATTGGTTGAGCCAGCCGCACGAAACCGAACACGAGAGTGAATGCGAGGAAATTTGGAGAAATTTGGTCCCTGAACCAGCAGAGAGAAGGAGGAAACGTGTGTGGGGTGGGTATTCTTAGCGTTCCACGGGCGGGAAAAAAAATGTTGGCGGTCTGCGATTGCAACTTCCCTTGTTTGTTGCCATGCCGGATTTATCAGATGGGGATTTGATGCCCGGGAAAAGACGTCGATGTATCGAACCACTTCGCATCATTCGTTTTCGACCCTTAAATCCGTTGTCCAACGCGGCCTTGACCTCCAATGGCCGTCTTGATATTCGGCCTTTTGACGCTTTGGCGAACCCCGCGTTTCTGAGTTGAGCCGCTGCAATTTCCTCAACATTTTTTTTTGTTAATGACGGGGGTACACGCGATGAAGTCGTTCCATTATGGCAATGGCCTTTATTCAAGTCGACACACACTCTCTCTCACGGGCTCGACTGTTGGAGTCCGAGGTGAGTAGATCGTAAGGATGCTCAGTTGGCGCGGCAGTTGAAGGTGAAGGTGTGTCGTCATGGTGAATCCTTGCCAGGCACGTCCACCACCCACCACCACGGCATTCCAGCAGCTGACATGGTTGCGGTCACATCAACAACGAGATAGATAGGAGAATATATACTCCGTAGAAACCATCAAGTAAATAAAAGCGGCATAGTAGAAGCACATGAGACTACGGAGTACCGTATAATGTATCACCCATATCCCACACCTACTACCTTCACTATATCTGCTCTTCATAGGTAGATTAAACACATCAACTCTCGTCCTCTTCCCATCAGATATCCTTGGACCCCTGCAACCCGGCAAACCGTTGCTGCCGCTCCATTCTCGGAATCTTCCATCCCGTCTAACCTCATGTTCCGCCCACACGTCGCCGCGGGGCACCCGGAGATGTCCCCCACTTTGAACCGGCCACGCCACCTGAGAGCGGTACGTACCTCCACCTTCCATTCGCTCTCCGAACCGCCGCGTCCCCCCGTCCAATCCAATCCATCAACCCCTCGTCCACCGCCTTCGTCTCCTCCATCAACACCACCTATTATCCCCGACAATCAAATTCCCCCCCTTTGCGACATCCTTCTCCCGGTCCGTCCCGTCCTGACGTCCTGATCCTGGTTATCGCGTTTTCCCTCCTTCACCGGCACACCCGGCAGCAAGCCCAACCAACCAGCCAACCCCCATCATGGCTCAGTCCACCGCCCACCGCCGTCTCCTCCAGGAATACCGCGCCCTCACCAACAACCCCCCCGAGGGCATCACCGCCGGCCCCGTCTCCGAAGACGACCTCCTCCTCTGGGAATGCCTCATCCAGGGCCCCGAGGGCACCCCCTTTGAGGGCGGCGTCTTCCCCGCCGAGCTCAAGTTCCCCAAGGACTACCCCCTCGCGCCACCGTCCATGAAGTTCCTCGCCGAAGTCTGGCACCCCAACGGTTCGTTCTACCTCACCCCGAGGCGCAAACGACACAGCTAACCACCCCGACAGTCTACCCCAGCGGCCTCGTCTGCATCTCCATCCTCCACCCTCCCGGCGACGACCCCAACCACTACGAGCACGCATCCGAGCGCTGGTCGCCCATCCAGTCGGTCGAGAAGATCCTCATCTCCGTCATGAGCATGCTGGCCGAGCCAAACGACGAGAGCCCCGCCAACGTCGAAGCCGCAAAGATGTGGCGCGAGCGACGCTCCGAGTACGAGAACAAGGTCCGCGACGGCGTGCGCAAGATCCTGGGGTTGTAATAGGCCGTGTCATCGTATATATCTACCATGCGGCATCGTGGGAAGGAAATCGTGTTACGGATCAAAGACATAACATAGCCCGGAGTCATGGCGTCTGATGCGTTCCCTGCTTTGCAGTGTATTTTACGTGCGCAAACAAAAATCATATTTACTGGCGACAAATCGCCACCTAGACGCTTGTTCACCTCCCGTCTAACTGCTCCCGACATGTCCAATTACACGCTTTCCCGGTGTCAAAACACGCTCGACAAACTCCACCGATGCATCATCTGATTATAGCCCGTTCTCCGCCTTGAACTTGTCCCACGCCTCGTTGAGTGTGCTGAACACGAGCCCGGCAATCAACCTCACTTCAGTGCTTGCATCTTGAGGAATCTAGATTATTGTCAGAAGGTTTCTTTCATGTTGGGAATCAGGTCTTACCTTGTCGGGGTGAGTCTTGGCAATGGCCTTCATGTAGTTGATCTTGACCTTGTTGGTCATGACCAAATCGTGCATGCCAACCTTCTTCCATCCGCTATTCGCCCAGAGAACATTGTCCAGACTACCCAGGAGCGCGCGCAGGTTATCTCGCTTGCCATCGCGCCACGCCGAGATCTTGGCATCGACCTGCTCAGAGAGGGCGAATTTCTCATCGTCCTCCTTCACCGCCGCCGCATTTGCCTCTCGAAGGCGTGTGACGGCCTCGGAGTCCTTTTGAGGCGCGAGGCTGGCCGTCGCCGAAGGTCGAGGGCGAGGTTTGGCTGCAGCCGGTCGGGCCGCAGGCTTGGGCTTGGGCGCGAGGGCGTTCTGGCAACGCTGACGGCCTTTAATCGCATTCGCACCACCGACGCCACCCTCGACGCAGAGTTGCCAGACCGTGCCGGCATCCGCCCACCTCTCCATCTGTTCAAGTGCCTCTGCTTTGCGACTCAATGCCTTCCCGTAGAGATCCTTCATGTCTCGCTTCTCGTCCTGTCCCGTCTCCGTCCTGACTGCGACAACTTCGCCCTGGCCATTTCCAGGACCAATCAGCTTCAACGCAGTGTCGGCATCATCGACGGCTTGCTTGGGCTCGCCGGTTTTGAGAGCCGTCAGGGCGCGGTTGGTTAGAAGAACAATGACCAGAGGGTGGGTTGGGGGGACAGCCAACAGTGACGACGAGTACGACGAGTGAGCAGCCGCATAGTCACCGCGCTTGAAGTGGGCAGTCCCTTGGATCCGATGTTGTGTTGACGTCTGGAGAGCCACAGGGCTGATAGAAGGGATTTCACGCGCAGGGCGGGGTGCAGGGCGGGGTGCAGGTTTCGATGCTGGGGGCGATGGTCGCTTGGCCGGCTGAGGTCGCTGAGCTGGTCGTTGAGGAAGAGGCTGGGCTTCAGGTCCTTGATCATTGAAGATCCACTCAGACTCCGGCTCAGGGACTCTTCGTGCGGGCGCGGGTGCTGGTGCTGGTGCCGGTGCCGGTGCTGGAGACGAAGTCTTCTTCCTTCGGTTAGGGCTACTATAAGTCGACAAGTCGTCATCGGCTGCCAGGCGGTTCAGTCTTGTTCGAGAATCAAATGCCGCTGTAGGTGGCGGAGCCTGCTGTTGCCACCTCGGGGCAGGACTGGATCGACTCCCTGACGAGTGCGCAGGCGAAGGTCCTCGGGAGTTTTGCTGTGAAGGCCGCTCAGATCGACTCTTGGGTTGAGGCCGACCACCACCTTCAAGCATGAGCGCTTCATCGGTAGCAGTAGCCCTGGCCTTTGAAGACCCCTGTGGCCGACTTTGCTGCTGTGCTTCGCGCATCCACTTCGGCTGGCTTGGGTCTCCATCTTGCTGGAAGTCTGCGACTGCTCGCTGGACCTTCTTGGAGCCAGTTTTCCATAGCGAGTTGGCCGTTTTGAACAAGTTGTTGCCCATCTGGGCTGCCGTCTTGGTCAGGTCATCATTTCCTCGGGCAGGAGATCTATCGGCGCTTCGAGGAGCTCGGCTCGTGCTGGCATTCGAAGACGAGGTTTTCCCCTGCGCCTTCTCCTTGGACTTGCGATGTGCCTCATCCAACAACCAGTTGACCGCGGCTTGCGCATTGTATCCCTGGCCGCTCTCCACCAGGGCTCGTTGAGCGTCTTCAGCGGAAAAGCCATAGTCTACCAGCTGGGCCACGGCCCGGTCGAAGGGGTCCTTGTTCGCCTTTGGCCGACGCTCGACTGGTTGCGGGGGTGCTTCGCTCGCGCTCGAGGAGTCGTCTTCTTCGATGGGTTTTCCGGGCTCTCCTCGCGCTTTTTCCTGTTGCTCCCGCCGCACTTCCTCGACTGGGCGACCCAGGTCTCCCAGAAAGTCATCATCGTCATTTGTGGGCTGCGGGGAGGCTGAGACAGGCTTCATTTGATTCAGACCAAATGGGTCATCGTCGTCATCAGCGAGGCCACCATTGTTTGAACCGCTCGAAGATATCCATGCGTTGGGGTCGCTGAGGTTTATCGGCGCGGCGTTCGCGGGTGTTGATCGATGCGACTCGGGAGGTGGAGGGTAATAGCTCGAGTTGTCGACCTTGGTGTCTTTGTTGAAGGCGGCAAACAGGTCATCGTCTTCGGTCGCGACGGGCTTCGAAATCGGGGGTGTCTGAATCGCGGGGCTTGTCGATGATCCTCGGCTACCCAGGGCATCCCAGAATTGACCATTGCCAAACTGGGCCTCCTGCTGCTTCCGCTTCTCCTCCTCTTTCTGGCGTTTCTCGGCTTCCAGCTGGGCCTGTCGCTCAGCCAAGGTCAGGTTCTGTTTTGGCTTCGCGGGACCGCCAAAGTTCATGAGATTGCTGAAGCTGTCCTGGGTCGGCTTCGCGGGAGCTGGCTTCGGGGCCGCGGAACCTGATCCTTGGGCGGACAGAGGAGTGTTGCGTCCAGAGGCGAGTGGAGAGGGCGTCGGTCGCAATGTATTGAATGCCGAGTTCATGGCGGGCATCTTCGGCGGAGGGGCAGCCGGCTTAGCCGACCAATCGATGCCCGTGAGGTCGTCCATCTTGCAGAGATTGTGGCTATCGAAAACCCTCACTCATTTCAAGGTACGTGTTTGCTTGTCGCATCTTCAAATCATCACGAGCTTGAAGACGCCCAGGAATCCAGGGGCAGTATCTCATGTGGGGCTGATTATCTGTGGCTCTGTGGCTGTGCTGGGCTGAAGCTCGCGTGATTGGTGGCTGAACTGAGCTTTGACGAAGACGTTGGTTGAGATGTGTTCTGACCGGATAAGGCCATTGATGTTTCGTTTAGAGGAGGTCGGTTTTAAAATGTGATGGAATTGCCGGTTGCATCGATTCTTGGATATATTCGAAATGGCGTAAGTTTCCAGAGTGTTAGGGAATCCAGCCGGGCGCCGAGGAACGTGAGTTCAGGAGCAGGTCAACAAGTGACGCCTACATGTCCGTCAATGACTCCCGGCGCGGCATCTATTGCCGTAGAAGCTGCGCACTTAATACAGAGCCACGAGATGAGGAGCAATACCAAGAGATCGCATCTAAATCACTGCTTTAGTGTAATGGATTTTACTGCGCTGATGAACTGTCTCGATTACTCAACCCGCTTACCCTATACCGTGGCACTTAAATGGATTTTGCTTGCCGATTTCCCGTAATGCAGTGAGAACACTTCCGGAATTGAGTTTGAGACAGTGACTGGGACAACTTTCCCATTCCTCGGTTCATGCCGGATACGCCAAGGGGAGCAGCTGGACTCGCTGGGTTCAGCACTTCTGAGAGATCTAGACTCTCTCAGAGGGAAAAGGGAATTTGACAAAATGGACTCTGGGCCGATTTACCTCATGCGCCGAACGGGACGGGGGCTAAAGCAGTGTGCAACTTGGGCCGGTGAGTGCAAACAAAACGTTGAATAGATTTGACATTGCAAAACACTCTGGGATAAAAAAACATTCATTTCTGCCAGCCTTCTCAGTACGGCAATACGTGTAGGTACCCGTCAAGGCTGCAGTCGATAATGTGACGCGGTTGCACGGCACGCGAGTCTCCGTCAAAGGATGCGTTTACGGTGCCGCTACCCGCGCTGGAATCAACACTGCCAGATCACAGCCATCCTCCTGGCGGAACAGGGCGAGGTATGGACGAGAATTCTCTCCTCTGTAAGCCGAGCCGGGTTCCGTCGTCCAGGAAAGAAGTGAGAATGTATCGGATTTAAGACTTGCATCTGGTTCCCCAGGCGCTTAGGACAGCGGGTGACCTCGTGCGAGATGAGAGATGAGGACAAGACTGAGCTGAATGAGATTGGGGGACCAGTTGTAGCCGCCGTGTTCAACGTGAGATTGGACTTGGCGAGATAATCCTCCAGAAAAAGGGCCCTTTTGTCCACGAGGATTCTTGGAGGCACTTACACCGGAACCAGTGGTGGAGGCCAGATCGACTCATGCAGGTCCAGCGCAAGTCCAGGTCCTGACCGCCACCGCGCCACTTCCACTGACGTAGAGTGGGGCACGATAGTGAGAGATTCTCGAGTCGTGATTGGTCCCCATGATAGATGAAACCCGTTTCAGACCCCTGCCAGAGAAGGCGTGCCTGGGGGATCATCGTTGGAGGACCTGAGGCCGTGATGGGCACGGGGATGATGAACGAGGAGAGACCAGGAGAACCTAGAGTGGATGAACGACTTGAGAAATGGCGCGTTGCAGAAACGTGCCCATTAAACAATCCCCGGAGAATTCTCATCACTTGTTTGACCCCGACTTGTGCCATCATTGGTCCCGATTGAGATGCTCAGACGGCCCAAGTTCCTAACCGCTCAGTGCTCACCGTCCACTAGCCACCAGCATGGAGATGGATGGAAGCCTTTTCGTCTCAGGACGGCATCATAAGGTGTCACTAGCCGCCCTGGCATTAGTTCCAACCCTTGGCCCGGGTTGGTTGATACCTAAGAGCCTCGTCCGATTCGTACGAGAAGCCAGATTACGGAGCTGCGAAAATGAGAAACGAAAATTAATTGCTGCCCGGGTTCCTGCCTGTTGTGCGCAGGGGTGAATGCGTCAAGAAGACATATCCATCCCAGTTGGTCCTCTTCTGTGCTGTCTGTTTGCTGTGCTGTCGGTTCCCGCCTGAGGCACATTCCTATTCAGCCTGGAAGAGCAAACACGGCAGAGTTCTCTCGCAGGAAGAGTCAACACGTCACGAGCGTTGCTGTCCTCTTCAATCGTGACTATTTTTGGTGTTCTTCATGCTTTCCCCCGTGCCTCCATGGAGGGGAAGCTCGAGAACCCACCACGGAGATTCCAGGCATTGAGCCGCGTCGTCGAAAAGACTCCGAATGCTTCCAAAAGCCTAGTCCACCCGCGCCCCTGCAATTGCCCCTTGTCCAGACGCCCGCCTATGCCCTCCTGGGCTCTGGTTCCGTCCCTCTGAAGATCTGGACGTCGGATCATTGTCTCCAGGATATTCCAGGTGTGCACACTTACCGTATCTGCGACTTTGCAACCACGGCATGTCGCGTCGGGTTGTGGGCTTCTCACTTATTCGATCGCCCGGCTCGTGCAGGCATCTGCCCGGCAGCCAATGCCGTGTCACTATCTATCGAGTTATATTGGACGCCGCGTTGGACGTCGAAACGGCCAACTCCCACCCCCCCTTGTTGGGTGACCCTTGGAACTGATCCAATCTTGCTTGCGACGCCCTCTGGGCCTCTGAGGGATTCTCCCCCCCTTCGACCCTTCGACTGCGCCGCCCTGTCAAGATGTGTTCCTCGCTTGTCTGGTATTGCGGAAATAATGTCTGCCAGTTTGACGCTTGGTCCACTTTCGTTTCTATTCTCCTCTTCTCTCAAGTCTGTTGTTTCGCCGCTCTCTTCCCTTCATTCTTTTCCCCTCACTATCGATCTTTTCGTTCCTCACTCTCGTTACTCACGAGCATTTGTCTCTTTCTTTGCAGCCGAGCTGCCTCGAATTTTCGTTCTTTTTCTTGCTATCCCATCTTTTCGCCCTTGACGATCCTTTCTTCTCGTTCGATTGCCTTCAACCGCATTCCTTACCTTGAAGATTGCCTGCGTTTGTTCCCTGACAATTCGAAAGACACTCGTTTGCTACAGTCGAAACTCCGTCCAACAAGACAGTCTTTCCCTCGTGCGGTTCATCTTCAGAGAAGACCGACTTGTTGTTACCTGGAGCTTACCTCGTCGTTGCCGGAGGCAAGGATATCTGGACATAGCACAACAAGCGCTGGACGACCTCACTCGGAAGAACCGTCTTCGTATCACGACCCTGAGAACTTGATTCAACTATCGTCGGATCTTTCGAACAGTTCTGTACAAGTCCTCATCACCAAGTTCCGCGAAGCGTTGGACCGGTACTGTTAACCACGCATCACTTCCCACAAACATTCTGGATTTGTACCTGGACATATCATTTTCTGCTTCCTTTCCCGGGCTAGGACCGAGAAACAAACTATCCGAATATCTCGCTCTCAAAGTGGCGAACGTTTGATACTGAGACAGGTCGACCGACTCGTCTCGCACAACACCCAGCTGAGAGTCGCCACAATACCATCGACAACACATTCTTCCGCTCTCTAGCGCATCGATAAATCGCCCAACCAGCCATTTACGCGGCCCCGTGACGCGCATCTATTCAGCGAGGCAGTGTCGTGACATCGGCACTCGGCCGCGCTCTGGAATCTTCAAGTCTCAGGTCCTGAGAGAGGCTGGGAAAAGAGTCATCGGGCCACTTCCCAACTGGCGCAATAAAGAGAAAGGCTTCTTGGCCCATATCTTGATCCAGAGGATTTTTTCCCTTTTCGAAAACATTTTTCACTCAATTTTTGCAAATAAAAGATCCCTTTTGATAAGGGTGAAGTTGAAAGGCAGTTATTGGAACCCCCCACACGACGGGTCGTTGCTTTGGTGAGTCCACATCCACTTACACACATGAACCCCTTGAGCGGCACATCACGACGATTCGGATAGGGCTGGAAAGAGGAGAGGGATTGAGCCATGTGCGATGGAGACGACAGTCTAAAGGTTGAAGCCATACGTGATGCTCCGAGCGGATGTTGTCATGGTCGTCGGCACTGGTGGTAGCCACATGGCGCTCCTGCCGTGATGGTGAACCTGCTTCATCGCACCTGCCATCTTTGCCTCACTCCTCCTTCACTCCTTCCTTGCTCGCCCAAAACCCATTCTACACCAAAAATCCTCCTCTCTCTCCATATCCAGCCATGTCGAACTTCCCCGCTTCATCCTGGCCACCGCTGACACTCCTTCAGACAGCCTCGTTGCGTCGTCCGCTCTCTTTCACAAGCATCATCCTCCTCAACCACTCAATCATCAAGCTTGATACTCTTGGTAGTCATGCTTAAATCACTTGCCGTTGTCTCTGCAGCCTTTGCTGGCAGCGCTCATGCCTTCTGGCGCATGGAGTGCCCTGGACGTGTTGGCCTTGCACGAGTCGATCCCATCGTCGACCCTGGCACCATCTCCAAGCACGCACACGCAATCCATGGATCATCAGGTATGTCTGAATTGATACAGCAGATGGTTTGATATCAGCGACATACCATTTACGCGCCAACGGACTTGAACACGACTAATAACTCGCAGCGTTTGCCGAGACTGTGACCACCGAACAACTGGTGAATGGTGATTGTACTTCGTGTCGAGTCACCCAAGATAAATCGTCCTACTGGCACCCCGCGCTCTATTTTCAGGACGGAGAGACTGGAGAATTCGAGCTCGTCAACCAGGTCGGAGGCATGTTGGCGTAAGTGATTGAGACCCAGCCTGACTGGGACAGACGTCTGACCTCCTGTAGCTACTACCTTCTCTACGGCGACAACATCACCGCTTTTCCTTCCGACTTCAGAATGTTGTCTGGAACCAATTCCAGGAGAACCTACACGGCAGGCGACCCGAGCAAGCCTGACCCGGGCAAATCTGAATGGGAAGCCCTCGGCCAAACCGACCAGGACACACTGGCTCAGCGTGCGCTCGGTTTCAACTGCTTGAACTACGACAAGGACCCCGAGGGCACCCTCTACCGCCATTACATGCCGGACAAGGATTATCTCGATGCCAACTGTAAGGATGGCTTGCGCTTCGAGATCATGTTCCCCTCGTGCTGGAAAGGAGGAAACCACATTGATAGCGATGACCACAAGGGCCATGTCGCGTTCCCTGATCTAGTCATGACTGGGACCTGCCCCGATGACTACCCCTACCGCCTCCCGAGTCTGATGTACGAGGTCATCTGGGATACCGCAGCTCTGTCTAACCGCAGTGGCCAGTTTGTCATTGCTAATGGCGACACAACTGGTAATGTCCCCTGTCACGATATCAGTAACTTGGCTAACACGAAGCAGGATACGGTTACCACGCCGACTTCATCATGGGTTGGGATGAAGATTTCTTGCAGACTGCCGTCGATACTTGCACCAATGACAGTGGTCTCATCGAGGACTGCCCTGTATTCAACGTCGTGAGTGAGAGCAAGGCCAAGTCGTGCGAGATGACAATCCCGAAAGCGCTGGCCAAGGAAGACGTCGAGGGCCCGATGAGCCAGCTTCCTGGAGGTGTTCAGATCACATACGAGGATGGAGCGGGCGAGAGTGCGAGCGCCACCGTCACGGTCACAGCCACTGGAAGCGGAGTGCCAACTTTGACATACGCTCCCGGTGAGTCGGCTTCGAACTCCGCCTCTCCTCTCCCAGGTGATGTTTTCAAGGAGCAGGCTAGTTCCGAGGCCGTCACAGTTATGACCATGACGACCACTTTGTCCTCGTCCGTGATCACGTCTTCGACTTCGGCCCCCTCTTCAGCGGCCTTTGGTATTGAGGCGTTCACGTCCACCACGACTACAATCCCCGTCGAGGCTCCTGCTACTACTCCAGCACCGATCGAGACGCCTACTAGCAACACCAAGAGCTATTGGAGCACCCAGTACGTTACCAACGGAAACATTGTCAGCGAAATCCTCTGGGAGGAGAACACGGTTTACATCACGGAACTGGATGAGAAGACGGTGACAGTCACTGTGACATCAACTGCCGTGGTTTCGGCACCAACAGCGCCAGCGGAGAAGCGACGCCGCGGCCTGTTCCGCCATGGCCACGCCCACGGCCACCGACATTTCTGATTGGGACGAGGAGAGCAAGATGAAAACCGGACAAAACCAACAAAAAAAAAAAAA
>JAMQMW010000856.1:0-10246 GCA_024115155.1 Thelonectria blattea
CCCTCCCCTTCGAGGTCCCCGATATTAAGAGAGAGCCCGCCCTCTCGCCTCAAACAATGCCTCTCTTCTCCCTGCTCCTCGACTTCCTCTCTTTTTTTCCTTTTTGTTTTGTTTTGTTCTAGCCCCAAAACAGCTCAGCCAAGAGAAGGACATTTCTCTCAGCTCATGACCACCTCGTATTCCGGCGAGACCTTCGTTATCTCTTTGGCGGGACCTTGAGAACCCCCGGACCCTCCTTTGGCTCATTTCTTGGCGGGCTGACAAGACTCCTCACTTTCCCCGGTCTGGTACGAAGTACCTTGGGAGTTGACAGCTTATATCTGCCCGCCTTCGCTTTCGTCCCGACCTCCGACTCCTTGTGAATAAGGTTGTCGTTGTCGTCGTTGTGAAGCCTCTCTGCATTACTTGCAGACGGATCCCCCTCACTTGGCCATCATCGATTACCAATTGCTCGACACTTGGCTCTCACCAATTCGCTCGTTCAGCCATTTTACATCCCGCCCTCCCGCGCTCGTGTCACCTTGCTATCTTTCACAACAAACTTCCTGGTTGAAGCTCGTTGAACGATAGCAAAGGCAACGTCCCCGTTCGAATATCTCAGCCAAGCTTGCAACATGAAGTGGTTGTCCCTATTGAGTTCGGCCTCGGTCGTGGCCTCCATGGCCTACCCCCCGAGGTTGAACATTACCGATAAGCGTGAGTATCTCTGGCTGGTCTCGATACACACTCTGACCTTTTTCAGAGTCCATCAAGGATGTTGCCGGTACCTTGGCTTTCGATGCCATGTCGTACTACAAGGGTAACTACTCTACCTATCCCAAGGTATGACAGACCACCCTCTTGTGTCCGAGGTTACACAGCTGACTTGCGCAGGATCTTGGTGACCTGCAAGATCCGTACTACTGGTGGGTGGCTGGCGCTCTCTGGGGCGCCATGCTCGACTACTACCACTACACGGGTGACCCCAGCTACAACGACGTGGTGATCGATGCTCTTCTGGGCCCGACCAACCTCGGCACGAACAACGACTACATGCCCAGCGAGCACGCCGACGAGGAGGGCAACGACGATTTGTTCTTTTGGGGCTCCGCCGTCCTGTCCGCCGCCGAACGCAACTTTCCCCAGCCCAACAAGGAACTTCCCTCCTGGCTGGACATCAGCGCCAACGTCTTTAACGAGCTCGTCGGCCGCTGGAACAGCACGCACTGCAACGGTGGTCTTTTGTGGCAGATTTACGCCAGCAACCCCAACGGCTTGAACTACAAGAACTCCGTTAGCAACGGAGGCTTCTTCCAGCTCGCCGCCCGTCTGGCCCGCGCCACCGGTAACGACACGTATCTCGACTGGGCCGAGAAGATTTGGGACTGGTCTTATGATGTTGGCTTTATTGAGAAGAGCACCTTCCACGTCTACGACGGTGCCGATTCGAGAGACAACTGCGCCGAGGTCAACAAGTTCTCCTTCACTTACACCAGCGGCATCTACCTATACGGCGCCGCCGTCATGGCCAACTACACCAAAAAGGCGGAGTGGAAGACGCGTACCGAGAAGCTTCTCGACGGCGCCGGTTGGTTCTTTTCGCCCTTTGACAACTCGACCAACGTCATGTTCGAGGCGGCCTGCGAAAAGGTGAACCGATGCAACGCCGACATGTCCACCTTCAAGGGCTACCTCGCCCGTTTCATGTACATGACGGTGCAGCTCGTGCCTTCGCTCCGCGACAGCGTCTTCACCTACCTCGACACCTCGGCCCAGGCCGCCGCCAAGTCGTGCGCCGGCGGCAAGACCAGCACCAAGTGCGGCCAGCGCTGGTACGTCGGGGGTTACGACGGCAACACGGGTCTCGGCCAGGAGATGTGCGCCCTCGAGGTGATCCAGGGCCTGTTGGTCGAAGACGCTCCCCTACCGCTGCAGGGTGACGACATCAAGGTGATCCGCAACACCGACTGGAACGCGTCCGACAGCGTTAAGATTAAGAGCACGCCCACGACGACGAGCAAGGCGACGGCCACCGAGACGTCGTCCCAGGCCAGCTCGACCGACGACGATGATGCCGCCACGCTGGCTCAGAGCAACCTGAGTTTCGTCTCCCTGAGCGTCACCGCCGTGTTGCTGTTGCTGGGTTTCGCCTAGGGGGATGTAGAGGTGCGGCTACTTTTCTTTTTTGTATACTGTTCGTCTCAAAGGCTGGATATCCAAGACAAGGGGCGTTTCCGTGGGACTTTTGATACAGGGGACTAGACGAACATACGGCGCACAGAGGATCCATAGAGGCACCATCAGCCACCAACCTTGTCATGACCATTTCTATAATTCACGAGATTATGTCTAGAAGAACCTAGATCTATGCTACAACGCCATTCCACCTCTTTTTGTCCTATCTTTTGAGACTTCATCCCTGTTCTTTGACTTACACGCCACGAACCTCTTTGAGGCTGTTTTGCAACTGGTCGAGGAACCTCGTCACCTCGGCCTCGGTCCCGACGGTGATGCGAAGACAGCCCAGGCAGCCGTGCTCCTTGCCGCGGAAGCGGACGACGACGCCCTTTGTCTCGGCCAGCTTCTCGTAGACGGCCAGCGCGGTGGCATTGTCCGGATTCCCCGCGGCGTCGAGCATCTCGTACAGCAAGAAGTTGCTCGCCGTCCCGCCGCGCAGGCGCCCCACGCCGGGGATCTTGGGCATGGCCTCGAGGATGCGATCCCGCTGAGCAACGATGCGTGCGCGGTTCTCCCGCATGACGGCCAGGCCCTTCTCCGTGACGGCGTAGGAAGCCAGCGCGCTGGTGGGGCTGGAGACGTTGTAGGGGGCCTTGAGGCTGTTGAGCAGGCGGGCGATGGGCGGGGATGTGAAGGCGGCGCCGAGGCGGATGCCGGCCATGCCGAAGGCCTTGGAGAGGGTCTGCATGACGACCAGGTTGGGGAACTCGGTGACCCATTCGGCGAGGGAGGCGTCGTCGCGGGCGAAGTCGACGTAGGCTTCGTCGAGGACCACGACGCCGTTCCAGGTCGGGTGGTTGAGGACCTGCTGCACGTCGGACTTTGCGAGGAGGGATCCCGTCGGGTTACCCGGGGAGCAGAGGTAGACGAGCTTGATGGTGCCTTCTTCGTCCTTGGAGAGCGCGTCGAGAATGGCGGGCACGTCGAGGGCGAAGTCCGGGGCGGGCAGCAGGGGAACTTTGACGATGGCCACGTCGTTGACCTGCGCGGACACGGCGTACATGCCGTAGGTAGGCGGACATGTGAGGATGCGGTCGCGGCCGGGCACGCAGAAGCACCGCAGCAGTGCGTCGATGGCCTCGTCGCTGCCGACGCCGACGAAGAGGTTCTCGGGGGTGAGCGTCTTAGGGGTGTGGGCGTGGGTGTTGCGGAGGGCGCAGAGGTGAGACTTGAGGGCGGGTTGGTGGGGGTCCGGGTAGCGGTGCAGGCCGAGGAGGTCGATGGAGAGGTCGTTGGCGGCGGCGTCGGAGGGGGAGATGGATGGGCCGTAGGCGTTTTCGTTTGCGTCGAGGAGGATGTTTGTGCCGTCGTCTTTGTAGTCGCTGAGAGTCATGAGTGTCAGTTTGCGGCACATGGAAGCGGGGGAGGGGTAGAAACGACGGAAGACGTACTCTCTCGCGCAGCGGTAGGGCGTTAGGGCGAGGATGTTTGGGCGGGCGCACGCCTCGAGGTTGAAGGGAGCCATTGTTGGTAATGTGCTGGGTGGTGAATTGGGGCTTGGTGGTTGGATTGAGGCGTGGTTTTGACAGGACGGGTTCCTGGATGCCCGATTCTTAAAAGCTAAAGAGGTGCCCCGCCGACGCCGGAGATGCAGAGTCATCCAGGTGCTTGGTGCTTTGGGTGGGCCGGAATGTTGCGCAGCTGCATCCCGCTTTGGGGTTTCTAGTGAATGTGATGAGGAGGATAAGTATCGAATGGTTCGTATTCTACTGGTTCAATTGAATCATGAGGAGGAAGCTGTTGCAGCAGAAGTGGACGAGGAGTCATGATTGTTCCTGTGAATTGGACTACCCTGTATCTGGTTGCATCGCGTTGTTGAGCGATCCAGCCCTAGGCGTGAGTTTGAATTACGATTGACTCAAACTGTTATTGATATGAAGGATAATTTGGCGGTGTTTTCAGAGTTGAATCTCTCGATCGTGACTGCCAATTGTCATCCCTCGTGGCATCCCGTCTCGGTTGAGTGTTTGCATAACCACCACTGCATGGTCCAATAAAACGCACTTCATTACATCACATCACGGCAACACAAACAAAGGAGCCAATTACGGATGGAACGACACAAGAAAGCATCCGGACTAAGACTGCAATTCCTTTATCAATTAACTCGTCACTTACACCTCGGCCACAAAAGCGGCAACCACAACCTTGCCCCACGGACCAACTCCCTTCAACGCCACAACCTCAACACCACAGCCGCATCACGAGGACGCCGCTTGAGACGAATTCTCGCCCGACGAAAACAACCAATCAGATCAAACGGTCGCGTGGCCCAATGGCAAGGCGTCTGACTACGAATCAGGAGATTGTGGGTTCGATCCCCACCGTGACCTTTCTTTTCTTTTGCTAGTTGGGACGAGAGGATGACTTTCTTTTTGTCCTGGAGTCTGCTGGCTCGTTGAGACTGAGAGCCGGGGACTCAAGGAAGGGCGTGGACGCATAGCCTGTCATGAGAGGGCCGTGGGTAGGCGAATGCTTGTTGATAGGGACGCTCGGCAAAGGTAAAGGGTTCCAGGAAACAAGGCTGTCTGGAACGTGAGTTGCTGAAGCATAGTCTCTATTTCGACCTTAGTCTGACTAGGTATGTATGACCTTGGCATTACAAGAGAAACGAGACCAACACATACCTGGCCAAAAGGCGACTGTAGACTCAAGCTCTTGGCTCTACATGCGGACCAGATGCAACACCTACCTAGGCTTAGTTGACCTTACAGTGTGCGCCCTGAGTGTGTGCCAACGCCATCCTATAGGTTGCAAGTAAGCCATTTGACTCTTCTCAACTACCCAGCCCCGAGAATGAACGGACGGACACTTAGTATGTGTGTGTAAGTTGTTGTTAATGCCAGACAGTATACCCCGGCGCAAAACTTGGTAGCTTGTACAGCGAGCGTTCGTACAGCGAGTCTTCGTCTATGGTTACCCATCCTGGGGAAGGAAACAAAAACAAGATATACCAGACCCGAGTTGCACGGGTCTATAAGTCAACGAAGCTTAAATATCAAAACTATGAAACAAACACTGGTTTGGTGATCTAACCGTCACACAAACCCGACTTCCCGTAAGTGTCATCCACGCAACACTATCAACGAGAAATGGAACAACATGCAAAAATGAAGAAACGTCAAAAAAGAAATATCTAGGTCACGGTGGGGCTCGAACCCACGATCTCCTGATTCGTAGTCAGACGCCTTGCCATTGGGCCACGCGACCGTTGTACTTTGTTGAAGAGAAGCCTCGTTATTGCGAGCCATGTCTTCGGAACCGGCTCGCCAACCAAAGGATTCGAAAGCAAAAAGAGAGGTCACGGTGGGGCTCGAACCCACGATCTCCTGATTCGTAGTCAGACGCCTTGCCATTGGGCCACGCGACCAAGCTATTAAACTTGGATGGACGACGGGCTCGAAAACAGAGTCCATTTGCGGCTGCGGCCGGTTCGGCGTGAAGAGATTTTTGCTTGGTGTTGCTGAGGCATTTGTTCGGGCGTGGGTCCGGGTCCGTGTGGAGTTGCGATGGGGCACGTGATCCGGCCCTTCCGCGAGGTGAGCCCACCTTGGCCGGTCCGTTCAGTCGTCTGTCGTCTGTGCTTGGACGAATTGTGTGTTGGGTGCAAGGAGTGTGAAGCAAGGTTCGAGGCTCAAATTTGGTCTTCGTTTCCCAGTGTCCCGGTTTCAGGCATATTCATGCGTTTTCAGAAGCCCATGTATGGGGTCAAGTAGACGTTTGGTTAATAAGCGTTGCCAACATGAAGTCGACGGTCTTTGGCCAAGAGGAACCACAGGAAGTCTTCATCGCTATGAAATATTTCCATTCAAAGCCAAGTCTGGAAACACTCTGGAAAGTAACCCTGGCAAAACTTTCAAATTGTTATATCTCACAACTACGGTTGCGTACTATTACTGTATGGCTGCAAACACGCTCAGCGCAAACTCCGTCAAACATCCATGTGTCTTCCGCATAAGGGGTCACTTAAACTCAACGTATTATGTGCCTCTGGGCTACAGAATTCAGTTCTAGTCTCTTGAGTTTAATTGTCGTGAGTGCGCTCAGAGCAAATGCTTGTCATACGCCGTGTTGAGATGTGAGTCGAGGACGGTGTCGTTATATCCCAGGATACAGCCACTTCCCGACATCAAAGGTCGCGTGGCCCAATGGCAAGGCGTCTGACTACGAATCAGGAGATCGTGGGTTCGAGCCCCACCGTGACCTTTCTTTTTGCACTTTTCGATTCTTTCGTTTCTTTGATTGTTTGTCGTCGGACTGTTCGTATGAGCCGGCTTGTCGATGCCGTCCACCATCAATCAGCGTGGTCGCGTGGCCCAATGGCAAGGCGTCTGACTACGAATCAGGAGATTCTGGGTTCGATCCCCAGCGTGATCTAGAGGTTATCTTTTTGATGTTTTGATATATTTTTGCATCCTGTTGTGGTGGTTTGCCGTAGGGACTCTGACCGTTCCCCCCTGTGATAGGTAATTAGGTTTGCGAAATTGTGCAACCATAGCTATTGAATGCATAGTAGTGTCTATCATCTCTATTGCGAATAATTGCAGCGTTTGCCTCTTAATTCCTAGGATCCAATAACAGTCGCATTACGTTTCTCGTGGTATAACTGAATCGACTGGCTGCTCAGCCCCAGCGTCCCTGAGCGCTTGCTGGGAACGGCTAGCGCTGGGGGATGAAAATTTCCCAACTCGCAAGGCAAAACGCGAACCTTGCTCAGTCATTGTTCGAACACCACGCAACCCAAAGCTTCAAAATCGCACAAGCCAGCCTCGCAGTTAACAGCCTTCGCTCGTAAGCGTGATAAGCGCCGGCCACACCGTAGCCGCGCTGCCCTGGAACCGTATCCCTGGTTTTATTTTTGTTCCGTTGTCGTCGACGTTGGAGCTATTGAAACCCAGGCTCGGAACGGTCGCGCGCCACCGTTCACCTCACCTCCACCGAACAAGGCCCCGATTTCACACACGCAAACGAGGCCTTTTTGCCGTCGACGCCTAAGACGGGCGCAAACGAATACGGATAGAGATTCGGGATATTATATACTTGATACGCTGTATGCAAGGCGCCTCCCGGTCATACAACGTTTGGCGTCTGCGGCGTCGAATAATCGTCAAGCAAGGCTCAACCTCCGTCTTCTTCGCCCCACACAACCTCGTCCATCGTCACCAGGTTCACAATCCCGGCCCGCGTCTACGTCCACGTCCGCCTTCTAGCTCTCGCCGTTTTGTCTGAGCGCGTCTGCCCAGCCCGATCCCGACCCCGACCCCGACCCCCCGTACCCATCCATCGACGAGCGAGGAGTCGCCCGAGCCGCGAGAGACCCTGCGAAAAGCCCTGTTCCAATTGCCGCCGTCGCCCGCGAAGCGCTTCCTTTTGCCGCCATGTACTCCGCCGGCTACGGCTACGCCAACAATGCTGCTGCTCCCTCCTTCAACAACACCGCCCCACAGCAGCCTGGATCCCAGCCGACCGGCCAGCAGATCATGTACAACCAGCAGCAGCAGCAGCAGCCGTACGGAGGCATGGCTCCTCAGGGAGCTTATGCCGCCGGTGCCAATCCTCAGATGATTGGCGCCGGCGGCATGTTGCCCAACCCCGGCCTGCCTCACATGGCTCCTAACGGACAGAGTGAGTCCCTTCCCGCGCGTCGCGTCTTCGATACCGTCCCATGAGTTCATGCGACAGCCTTGCGAAAGCGCCGGCTGGAGCGCGCCGTGGTTCGAGGACGCGATGCTTTGCGCGCGCATTGTTCGCTTCGCCCCGTGTCCAGAGACTGACGTACACCAGTGTCGGGATATCAACAACAGTTCACGGCCGCGCCTTATGGCCAAGTCATTCCCTCGTCGGTCGCTCCGCAGAGCTTTACTCCTAATTACATGATGGCTGGCGGGTTGCAAAACTTTGCCATGAACCAAGGAGGAGTGGCTCAGCAGCCTCAGATGATGCAACGTATGCCTCAACCGCAACCGCAAGCCCAACCTCAACAACAGCAACAACCCGCGACCGCCGGCATGGGACAAGTCGGAACCCCTCAACGACCCCCGAGCGCTGCCCAAAACACGTCCAACAGCGTCCCCCCTCCGCCCGCGCAATTCTCGACACCTCAGCCGCCATCACAAGGTCAGACGCCGACCAACCAGCCTCAGTCTGCTGGCCTATCAACTCCCCAGACGCCGACCTTTTCTGTCAATCAAGGGCCGGGAGCGAACGGAAATTCGACCGGAGCGACACCCCTCAGCCCTGGGAACGAGTCACGAGACGGGGGGCGATTCTCCCTGTTGCTCGAGATCAACACCGAGTTGCTCTACGAATCATTACAAATTCAGGCTACGCAGGCAGAGTTGAGAAAGGAAACCGCTTCAGACGCGAGCAAATCCGAGGATGCTCTCTTCCAGCAAGATTACCTACAGTACGTTTGCCTGAGCGTCTTGGTGGATTCATACTGACGGTTTAGATGTATGAGGAGATTGCAGGCCAATCTCTCCTACATGGCAGCCTTGGCCGATAGAAAACCAGAGGTCAAGGCACCCCCGTGCCCTGCCTATTTGAGTGCTCCTCCTCTCAATCTTTCGCTCAAGCCCCGGACGGCGCCGGCCGCAGACGGTGCGGATAAAAAGATTGATCTCGCCACGGACAGAGAGGATCGCGACAGGAATATGAAGGAGATGTACTCGCGGTTACAAGTCTTCTTCCCCGGGTTCGACCCTAAGAAGGAACCCGTGTACCGAGCACCCCCGCAAACGGGAGGACCGCAGGGTCAGAAAGTCAACTCCGGGATGAACCAGACAAGCCCGACGGCGCAGAAGACTCCTCAAATGACCAACATGCCTGCTCCGCAACAGCCCATGCAATACCAACCGATTCTCCAGTCATAGGAGGATGGTGAGTTTGGATCTGAGGTTTAGTATTGGGCAACGACGTGGTCGCCATGGAGATGGCTTCGGGCACGTTGGTGTCTGGCACGGATTCTGGCTCGCACCGGATTCCAGGTGGTCATGCTAGGAAAGAGGAGGAAACAGGTTTACAGGTAATTGGCGAGCGGATAGGCGTTTTGGCAGCGATTCAAGCATTACCACGAGTAAGGCAGGTAGATAACGACGGCCGATTGCTCGGGCTGTCTGTAAGAGTAAATTACTGTCACTGTATTCAAGACCATCAAGACTGCGTTTCGAATGGGTTGGAGGGGTGAAGACGGTCGCGTGACGCATGGAATTCCCGCGAATTCCTCAACAAAGACATGGACTTTTTCTCTGACCGGTTCCTTGTGCATCCCCACGCGGTGTCATCCCGGATAATGCTTGTCAGGAGCGTCAATGGAGGGGGGGTCATTGGTCCAGAGGCTCTTAGCTGCCCACCACAAGAGGGGAAGGAGAAAAAAAACTTCTCTCCAAGGCACAGTCAGATGGAGTTCCGGGAAGCGGGTTTTTTTTACGAGAGCGATGCGGTAAGGTACGGTACCGTGGTTGGTACGGAGGCTGGGAGGCGGTAGCGGTAGGCGGTAGGCTGACAAGCTTATTCAGTCGGTGATCTGGATGGGAGTGCCGGTGACGGATCCATGCATTCCTAGGCGGTGGAATGGCTGTGGTTATTGCCGGGTGATGGAGATGGACGAGATGCCATGACACGTAGAACTGTTGTGTCGTGTTGCACCTGGTACACTTGGTAGACCTCGTGCCTCGGGGACCAGCGTCTGTCAGCGGGATCAGTGAGAATAGTGAGTAAGTTGACGTACAGTGGTGGTAAGCATCAGCCCAACTCCTGCAGACTGCGTGCGGCTGGTTTCTACTGCCGCCGATCTCGTCACCCACCATCTCACGCTCAACCAGATCATGGAAAGCCGTCAAGAGGTTCGACCACGGCGGGGCGCCTTAGCTCGCTGCACGAGTCCCCTGAAGCGTCGGGATTGGACGCGCCGAGGGACCTCCCATCCATTGACCAATAGCGCCCTCTCAATGCCCTGGGCCCTTGTGCCTGGCCCCGAACAGCGGCGGGGTGACCAGCGCTAGAGGCCGAAAAAAAAAAAAAAAAAAAA